>JAQQSK010009962.1:0-12867 GCA_028658325.1 Potorous gilbertii | reverse complement strand
GATATCTATTTCAGATGTTTGGGATGCAGAGGCCTTGACTCCTATGTTTTTTCCTGATGGTAAGCATTGGTCCTCCTCCTCAGAAAGGAAAGGAGCTAATATCTTTTCACCAAGAAAATAACTTTCTATGGTCTTAGTTTTTTTCACTTTTCTGGGCATTTTTCCAGCCAGTTACTTGACTTCTGAGAGTCCTCTCCACTCCTGGCCTAGGTCCAACCAGCTAGTGCTTGGGGTCTGAGATTCAAAAGCTGCTCCCCAGCCTCAGGGCTTTTGGCAGCAGGCCTGGCTGCTATTCAGGGTAAGATTAAATCAGGTTCTCAGGTAGGGGCAGGGCCACCTCCCAGGCTCAGTTTCCTCAGGGGGTTTATGCAGAGACCTTTTGTAACAGAGCTGCTGCCAAGCTCCTCCCTGCTCTGGGAGCCTCTGGCCACCTGCTGCCTCTGCCTCTGCTGCTGCTGCTGCCTCCCGATGGGGCCGGGTCCCGGAGACACCCTGCTCCCCTCTCAGCCTGTCTCTCTCACAGACCTGTGAGTCTGTGAGTGGAGGGACTTTTGTGGCCGCTGGAGATTCTGTCCCTGAAGCCTGCCCAAATCTGCTCGCTCCTCTCGGTGGTGCATGGCCGGGGCTGGGGAGGGCTCTGTTCCCGTCAGGTGTGCGATGGACATTTGGGATCAGTTTTTCAGGGCTCTCTGGAACAGAAATCTCCTTCACTGTGTTGCTGCGTGACTTCCACTGTTCGAGAATTTGTTGGGGTTCTTTTTAGAGGAAATCCATGGGCTGTGGGTTTGGAGCTAGCGTAGGTGAGTCTTTCTACTCCACCATCTTGGCTCTGCCCTTCCCAAGATCCTCTTTCTTCAGGTTTGATACCCCATGTTTTTTTTTCGGATTGTAACACAGTTTTGATTTTCCTCACCGTCCTGATCATCCTTTTCTAGATAAATTCCAGTTTGTCCAAGTGTATTCTAAAATATAGCTAAGAACCAACTATAATCCTTCTGATGTGGTGTTGTAACAAAGGCAGCCCTGCAGAGCACAGGGTTCCATTATTTCTCTCTCTCTCTGAACACTATTCTATTAAAGTAGCCTAAAATTAGTCCGTGAGGCAGGGTTGCATAGTAGATTTGACCTGAAGTTCCATCTTTAACAGCTATGGGTTGTACAGTCCTGAAAAGTCACTAAACGTCTCAGTGGCTCCTGGATCCTCCAAGAGTGTAAATTAGAGTGAGGGTATGGCTGTTTGTGAGTGAAAAAAGCTCCTTAGCTGGCACTCCCTATACTAATAAAAATATAAATCTACTTCTCACCCCCAAAAGGTGGCAGAGCTTTTTTTCTCTTTTGCTATCACATGTTTGCATTGATTCATAATGAGTTCAAGAAATATTTGTGAGGCATAGACATAACTTACTCCACAAATTGGTGGTTATTACCAGTAATTAATCAATACATATTGATTAAGTGCCTACCATATGCCAGACACTGTCCTTAGCACTGAGAAAACAGAAAGAGGCAAAAAACAGCCAGTGCCCTCAAGGAGCTTATGATCTAATGATTGTTGCTATTTTATTGTATTCATTATAGCTGAAATGCTAGTGAAAGGTGGGGGGGAGTTATTTTTCAGTGGTAGTACAAGAGGTTCATTCATATATTCATCTACATTCAGTAATTCAGTTTTAGAGATTATAGTATTGATATTCATATATATATATATATATATATATATATATATATATCCATCTATTAATCTATCATCTCTTTTTTCTCTCTGTCTCTTTGTCCATAACATATGTGTGTATCTGTTTATCTATCTATGCATCCATTTATCTATAATTTAAATCCTCAGACTAAATGCCTGTCCATATGCATCGTCTAGCATTTGTACTAATACATGAGCTCTCTAGGCTTTCTATCCAAATAACCAATTGCATCTCATGGTCTGGAATAAGGTACTTTTTAACTACTTGTCCAAAAAAAAAAATCCTTTGGATTGTCTAGGAAGTTCTGCAGTATTCTGAGGATTTCAGGAGGAGAAAAACTGAGGGGATTGTCATTGGGAAATGAAAAAGTCCTTATATGAACCCTAAACTCATTTCAAAAATAAAGACCTGTATTTTTGACACCATTATTCTAGCAGAGGGATAAAGCTAGATCGTTATACACCTATAGTCCCTAAGAAATTAAAAACGAGCTGCACTGGCCAATGGAGTAGCCCATCAAAGGAAGGAAAAGGCAGTAACATGCTATATTACATTACAAACCAACAGTCTTAATGGAGAAAAGCAGAAAAGATGTTCATCAGAGATATGAAGGAGTTAAGAAGATAGTATGATTATAAGGCAAGGAATAACTGATAATAGCTCATATGCTCCATTAATATCTTCTTAGCATCAAGAGAAATTGAGCATTGGATGGACCTCCTGTGGTAAACTTAAGAGAGGATTTGAGCAAGAGCTGCACAATTAATAAATTGGGCACACACTGAGTTATCCCAAGCACATGGAAAAGGGGTGGGGACAGTTGCCCTAAGCCCAACATTTTGGAGCTGGGGTGTGAGTGGGATTCTGAAGAATTAAACACTTGAAATTTCAGAAAAACAAGAGAAGGAAATGGTTTTGCTTGGTGCTAAGAAAGACCTAAAGCTTTTTACATATGTACATAACCAGTCCTCAAAGTGATGGTAAGAGATAGAGGAGACTAAGATTGCCTAAGGGATTAAGATCATTGACCTGACAGCAACACCTCTTCCCCCTTCCAAAGATACTTCTATGACTGCATGAAGCCCTTCTATAATTTCTTTTCCTCAGCAAGTATGATCATGCCTCTTTGCTTCATTTTTATCATGGATCTTCAGAGCCTAACAGCAGTTGGCACAGAGTACATGCTTTAAGAATTGATCGATTGATTTTAACCAAATATCAACTGTTTGAACATTTTGGAAGACAAGGGTGGCTTGTAGGATCTTTCCCTGTTTTTGTATCTCTCCCTCTTTTATCTGTAATTTTTTTTAAACAATAGCAGCATATCTAGCTCCACAACTCTTCTACTTATTTCATTGTGACCATGGGAAATTCATCTCACTCTTAGGGTCTAACTCTCTTTTTTGTCATTATAGGGAGTTGGGCCATATAATCTTTAAGGAAGGAAGAAATAAGTATTTATTAAGTGCCTACTATATACTAGGCAATGTGCTAAGTTCTTTATAAATATTTTTTCATTTGGTCCTCTCCTAAACCTGGGAGGTAGGTGCTATTATTATGGAAACTGAGGCAGAAAGCAGTTAAATGATTTGCTCAACATCATATAGCTAATGTCTGAGGTTCAATTTGATTCTGGTCTTCCTGACCCTCTCCTCTCTCAAAATCATGCAATTCTGGTGATAAAGGTGAAACGCTTCAGGTAGACAATGTGATGCATGAGTAGCAAGGCTAAATTAACTGAATTTGGAGTCAGAAGACCTGAATTTGATTTCTTGCCCCTCTGCTTTCTACCCCTCTGAACTTGGAAAAGTCCCTTACCTTTGCTGGACCTCAATTTCTTCATCTGTAAGATGAAATGATTAGCCTAGATTACATAAAGGTCCCTTCTAGCTCCACAACCACAACCCTATCTCTACTGTCTTTTTTAAACCAATAAGTAAAAATCCAAAACAAAAACAACACTGGGTAGTCTTTGACTTAAGTTTATTTTTGTTGCTTTTTAAATTTTAACTAAATCTTTTGTTTTTGCATCATTTTTATTGCATATTATATCCCTAACACAGTTCATCAGAAGTGATTGATAAATCAAGTCAGCCATTTTATGCAATGCTCTGAAATGGAAAGTCTCTTTGAATCTTTTTGCAGCCATTGAACTTGAACTTAAATGTTCTACAATTAAGGGCAGAGCCAGACTCGTTATTTTTGTTTGTTGTTATTTTTGCTTCTTTATTCTTAAAGAAGACCAGTGACATCAAGAGGGTGATATCTTGACTTGCAAGCATGAATTGAGTTTGAGTGAGGCAGAACTGTGCAAAGCCATCAGCCTCACTCTCTGCTCCACAATCATCCACTAGGAGCAATGAGAGGAAATCTCAAGGAGGTCACCTTAGGCTTGATATATAGAGAAAAAACTTCCAGATAGAGACATTTGGCACAAGAATAGAATTCCCAGGAGAATGGTGAGTTATCTCTCACTGAGATCTTCAGTCTAGGTGACTGATGACTTTTAAAAAATTTAATGTATCAAGAGTAGAAATCTAGTACTTATGTAGTAACACTGGAAGAGATCTCATTAGTTTAGGGCTCCTCCATGTGACTAAATTCCCTCTACCAATGCAATTTGGCACAGTCTCCAAAATATATAGTTTTGGAATGTTGCCTAGCACAAGTGGTATCCAACTCACATAGAAATGGTGCCACTAATTCATGTATAGCAATCCCTATGGATCACAAAGTAACTTAGTTTTAAAATGTAATGATATCTATGTTTTATTGTATTTTTATTTTGTTAAATTTTTACCCATTACATTTTAATCTGGTTCTCAAAGCATTCAGAAGTGTTTCCATCATCAGATTTGACACCTCTGGTCTAGAATACTGAAAAGTTAAGTTACTAGTCCAGGGTCCCATTGACAATATGTGTCAGGGATAGGACTAGAACTTAATTCTTTCTGGATCTCTTGATTTGTTTGTATTTGGAGGGAGTCATTGGTGTTCCATATTCATTGGTGATAGATATGGGATGTCTTTTGTTCTAAAGGTGGGATAAAGCTTACGTCTGAGAGGAAGTTGGTAAAGTATCTGGCTAGTGCTTTGGAGGTACTCTCTCAATGCTTACTCACATTATAAGGCTGGACCTTCAGAGGGAGATCTTTCAAGATCTCTGGTAATCCCTACTACATCTCCTCTCAAGGTTCTAGGGGTGGCCCTGAGGATCTAAGTATTGTTTTATATTACTTATTTGTTCCTACCAGTGTGTTTCCCCTAAGAATTATTCATTGATATCACTCTAACAGACTTAATTAGAAAGAGATATTTACTAGGATAGTAGAGTGAAAACAGTTGGCACAAAACAATCTCCCCAAGTGTTTAACACAATCTCTCATCAGTTTAGAGACTCATGAGGAAAGTGGGCTCAAGCTTAGAAAGTATGTGCAGCAAAAGGAAACTCACAGTTCTTAGTTTCTGAAAGTCTTTTTCTCTACTTCTTTAGGTACTTATGCAAAGTGTACCTGCCATACCTGTTTCTTTATAAAGCCTTGAAGTTGATTTTCTTCAGCATGTTTCATTTGTCCACACCTTTTGATGTAGATACTGTGTCAATTACTTCAGGGATGCTACTAGGACCAGGAAACTGGTGGGAAGTCAAAAATCTACCAGGAC
Organism: Potorous gilbertii; assembly: GCA_028658325.1. Taxonomy (NCBI): domain Eukaryota; kingdom Metazoa; phylum Chordata; class Mammalia; order Diprotodontia; family Potoroidae; genus Potorous; species Potorous gilbertii. The sequence continues at coordinate 7,510 of JAQQSK010009962.1, read as the reverse complement.
CCTGAGGTTCCAAAGGTTTCCCTGGTCAGAGAAGACCAAAGTATTCTCCACGGACTTGACTGGAATAGCTTCCACTATTCTACTATTAGACATCCTTAGTACAATTCAGTTTGCTAATAGAATCATAGAAAGGATATGTGCTTTATCCTATTTCCACATTATTTTGATCTCTTTAGACTGTTCTCTTTTATTTTTTTATTCTGAACTGAGAGAGAACACATGCAGAATAAAAAAGAAAAAATAATTATATAGGAAACTATACATCTCTATTATGTACAGTTTGATATATATATATATATATATATATATATATATATATGTTTGTGTGTGTGTACACAGTGTGTATATTTAATATATATGTAAAATATTCACTGTAACTTTTTGCTGTTCTGCTTCTCTATTTTTTCTAATCTTCCTTATGATCTCTTATGTCCATTTTAAAAACTTTAATAATCTTGTTTCTTTCTTCTCCTTCTTTACCTTCTCCCTCTTTTTTCCTCCTCTTCTTCTTTTCCTCTTTCTCCTCCTTCTCATCCTCCTTTTTTTTCTCATTTTCCTCTTTCTGTGGGGAACACTTTCACTAGTTTCCCTCTTTCACAAATTAAAAAAAAAAGAAAAGCAGTTCTTATAACAAATAAGCATAATCAAGCAAAATAAATCCATATGTTTTTCTCATCCAAAAGAAAATGTATTTCTGATTCTGCATCCTATGTCAAACTCTACTTTTTGTGCCATGTGTCCTCAGTAGCCATTGCTTTTGTGGTGTTCAAAGTGAGAAGTCTGAGGACCAAGGTAACATAGGAAGGTAGAGATACTGTTCTGTTTCATATGTTTAGAGGCTTAGAGACTCATAAATTGTCAGAGCTCGAAGGGATCCTAAAGATCATTTAGTCCAATCTCTTCATTTTCCAAATGAGGAATGAGACTGAGAAAAAAACGAAGCGACTTACTCAAGATCACACTGGGCATGTTTTCTTTGACATCATAGAAGAGCAAGTTCTGTGTATGGGGAGAGACTCAAACCAATCTCTTTGCTTTCACTAGCCTTGATGGTCCCTGAGCCTTAGCTGCCCCTAGGCATGATCTAATGAGCCTGTTGAATAATCCAGGACTCCCTCTTTGGCTATATTTTTTTATTAGAGGCTGGTACCCAGAGATAACTAAGAATTAGCATTTATGTGCACAATCAAAAAAATCACTCCAGTGTAGTGTATAACCTTTTTCTCTGAGTTTAGATATTTTGGTGATAAGTACTAAGAATACATCTTAGTGATTATACACACATGCATATATACATATATATACATATACATAAACACAGGTATATATGTACATGTATATATATGTATACAGATACATAGAATTGGCAGTCATATACTTAGTCATCATCTGTTACGTTTATCTCTTCTACCTTAAATATCATAATGTAGTTACACTTACCTTGTCTTATACTCCTAATACACTATCTAGGCTAAAAGTTTCCTGTAGAATGCATGGTATTAAATGCTCCATTTTACATATTACACATTTCAAAGCGGCAGATGCCATGAAAGATATATATTTTTTCCCGTGGGGAGAGGGAGGGGCCTGGGGAGAGAGTCACCAGAAATGATGAATCACTTTCTATCAAGGGGATGTTCAGTTAATTCGAGTGACATTTTGACAATAGCATGCTGTCAGTCCAATGGTTTGACCTATACAACAACCTCTAATTATTGCTAATTAAATAATTAATTATTCATAGAAGTGCGTGCCATTAGCATAGCAGAGATGTGTTGGAATATGAGTTATGTGCGGTTTATGAATCTTCAGAAAATAGATTCTTTAATAAATTAATAAAGGGGCTCTGGGGTTTCATTAAAAGGTGGCTTGAGGGGGTGCTTGCCTGTTTCCAAGGAGACCACAGGTGGTTCGCTTGCTTTTTTTTTAAAGTTAAACTTGTTTGGGCTAGATGATTTTTTCACCCTCTTCTCCCTACTCTGTCCTCAGGCAGAGAATGGAACATTTTAATGAAACCCCTGTTGTCTTTCTATCCCTTTGATCCCCCTGTGTTCTTGCCAGTCTACACATTGGCCAGTTGGATAAAGGGTTTCAGATTTTTTTCCCCTAGTATTAAAAACTGTGGCGTGTCCTCCATGAATAAACAACATCAGAATGGAGACCCTTTGAAATAGAAATATAGAGCAAACAAAAGGAAGAAAGAACAGGCACAAATCTGAACAACACCATTGTCATTTAGCCATTTAATTATCTCGATTCCTGACTTAGCTACTGCAGTTATTTTTTTCCACTTAAGCCTGAATGAGGGAAATTACTGAATTTAGGGAGAAATGATAGTCTTATCCATTCCCCACCCCCAATACTGCCAATGATCCAATGCCACATGGAGTTTAGTTCCTTCGTTATCTCACGGCAGTAATGATAATGTTAGTATGAATATCTTCCAGCACTGTTCACTAAATAGCGATATAAATAGTAATATTAATGTTTTTCAACATCCATTTTGATGCTCTGAGGCACATTATAAATTCTGTCTTTGTTTAAGCAGTGGGGAGCCACAAAGTACCATGACTGTTATCACCAGAACTCAAGGGCACTGTCAAGAAGTTGGGGTCTGAGTAGGACTTGGCCAGCTGATAATTCCAAGGACCAATGATGGAAAGAAGAGATTGAAATGAAGGGTTTTTTTTAATGCTTGAAACTGACTCTCAAATTAGTATATTAGAAGTGGCATCATTTTTGTATAAGGAATATGAACTTGTTTACATTTTAAGATAATTATGATTGATTACTGATTTAGGAATATTGATGATAATATATACAGCTCATTATTGAGCTAGGCATTTGGCTTTGGAGTCATGTTTCCTATGATCCTCAGATTTATAACTGGAAAGGATTTGAAATGCCATTCATTAATCAATTCATCAAGTATTTATTAAGGATCTTTTTGTCGTTTCCGTTGTTCAGTCATTTCAGTCATGCCCAACTACTTGTGACGTTATTTGGGGTTTTCTTGGCAAAAATACTGGAGTGGTTTGCTATTTCCTTCTCCGGCTCATTTTACACATGAGAAAACTGAGGCAAACTGGGTTAAGTGACTTGCTCAGGGTCACATAACTTGTAAGTGTCTGAGTCAGGAAGATGAATACTGTTGACACCAGGCCCAGCAATGAGCCAACTAACTGCCCCCTTGTTAAGTACCTACTTTTTGCCAGAAACTGATAGGTACTAGAGGTAAAATAAATAAATAAAATAAAATATCTTCTGTCCTGAAGAAGCTTAATTTTTTTCAGGAGAAACTATATAGATATAAAAGTAAATATGAAATAGATGTTCTACAGGATTTTAGAACTGGAAGGAATTTTAGAGATGATCTTGGTCAATCATATTTTCCAGATGCTGCTGATGATGATGATAGTGATGATGACGTGGCATTTAAATGATACAGAAAGGATTACAAAGTGGTTTACTAACAACATAACATAATCCAAATAAAACAAAAGCTCTTTGAGGTTCTCAAGAATTTTTAAGAATTTAAAAAATCATGAGACCAAAATATTTTAGAACCACTGCTCTACACCCAGTAAATCATTGATGTCAGACTGCCTATCAACAAATATTATTAAATACTAGGTATAATGTGTAAAAAATGAAAAAAATCACAACTTGTAATAAGCTTGCCTTCTAAAAGGGGAGAATACAAGTTAATATAATGACATAAAAATTTAAAGTCAATAAATACTATCTGTTTATCAATCAATAGATAGAGCTCCAGGCCCAGTTAGGAAGTTTTGAGTACAAATCTAGCCTCAGACACTAGCTATGTGACCCTAGATAAATCACATAACTCTGTTTGCCTCAGTTTCCTCATTTATAAAATGAATTAGAGGGAAAAATGGCAAAACACTCAGTATCTCTGCCAAGAAAATCCCAAATGGGGTCACAAAGAATGAAACACAACTAAAAACCACAAAAAGCTAACTTTTTAACCTAATTGTTACATAACACCACCTGTGTTCTTGGAACTCTGCAAAATATTTACAAATATTATCTCACTTGAAATTTATAACAGTTCTGGGAGGTAGGTGCCACTATTATTCCTATTTTAGAGTTGAGGAAACTGAGGCAGAGAAAGGTTTCACGACTTGCTTAAGGTTGCCTACATAGTAAGTATCAGAGATAAGATTTGAACTCAGGTGTTTCTGACTCCAGGCCTGGCACTCTACCTGCTGTGCCACCTACCTTCTACTAGTTTTCAGCTTAGCAGCTGGTAAATACAAATTACTGAGATGGGAGATGAAGTGTCTTGAGTGTGGTACAGAAGTAAGGTCAGTTTGGCTGTACTGCAGTGTGCAAGGGGAAATAATGTCCAGTGCATCTAGAGAGTTAACTTGAGGTTATGTAGGGTTTAAAAGATGGACAGAGGTTTTGTCTTAGAGGCAATAGAAGTCCACATGTATATTTATCCATCTCTCTCTCTCTCTCTCTCTCTCTGTGTGTGTGTGTGTGTGTGTGTCTCCAATCTATCTGTCTGTCTATCTGTCTTCTGTCTCTCTTGGTCTGTCTGTCTCTATCTGTCTCTTCTCCACCTTTAGCTATGAACTTATTTTCTTAAAGTTTCTTCACCTTCGTCCCTTCTGCTGGGCAATCTGAGGAACCCACCACAAGACTTAAAGTAATCACACTTCAGTGTTTATGGCTGTCACTCATCAATGGGAACAGATATATTTATTTTACAGTTGAGGTTCAACATTAGCGGACTTTGACACCTTGTTCCTTCCTTCTTCTTTTTAAGACACTTGACTTTTTTTTCTCATCATATTGTGCTTTCTTTTTCAAAGTGCTTACATGTGAGTCACTTATTCTCGTTATTTATCAATTTAGTCCTAGCAGAAATAGTATTTGTCGAAATCACTATACTGCTATGGTTCCTTTACATTTAGTGTTCTGTGGTCAATTAAACAAATGGATAGAATAATTGCTTTCATTAGTTGAATCAGTACAAATTTATTTTCTGCATACTCACTAAAATCATCTTGCAGAGAATTCTAGTAGCAGGTGATGACGGGATGACTCTTACCTCAATATACTTCAATGAGGTTTTGATTTTTCCTTGGATATTTCAGTTTTGAAAGCTTTTGTTTCCCTAGTTTGCAGATCATAGGTACTTGGTAGAATGACATCTATTAGAAAAGCTGTTCATAAATTTTATGGTCCAATGTTATATCCAGGCTTTATGGTTAAAAGTTTTGTCTGTGATAATGTCCTGGTTCCAGTTCAATTTGTTGAATCCTCAAGGATATATATATCCTTGAGAATATATGTATATATTTATATTTACATAAAATTTATTTTTCAGTTTTCAACATTAACTTCCACAAGAACTTGAAATTCAAATTTTATCCATATCTCTCCCTACCCCCACCCCAGCACAATATACACCCCATCCACCCCTTCACCAATCTGTCTTCCCTATCACCACCCCTTTTTCTATCCACTTTCCCTCTATTTTCCTATAATGCAAAATAGTTTCTATATCCCATTGCCTGCACATCTTATTTCCAAGTTGCATGCAAAAAAAATTTTTAACATTCATTATTAAAACTTTGAGTTCCATATTCTCTGCCTTCCTCCCTCCACATCTACCCTCACTAAGAAAGCAAGCAATTTGATAAAGGTCATATATGTGTTGCCATGCAAAACATTTCCATAACAGTTATGCTCCAAAAGACTAACCATATTTCCCTCTGTCTTGTCCTGCCCTCCATTTATTCCTTTCTCTCTCTTGACTTATCCCCCCACAATAAAGTTTTCTTCTGATTATCCCTTTCCCCAATTTGCTGTCCCTTCTATTATCTTCCATCTCCTATCCCCTTCCCCCTGCCTTCCTGCAGCATAAAATAGATTTCCACACCAATTTGAGTGTGTGTTACTCCCCTCCTTAATCCACATCCCATGAGAGTAAGACTTACTTATTCCCTTTCATCTCCCCCTCCTTCTCCTGCATTGGAAAAGCTCTTTCTTGCCTGTTTTATGTGAGATAATTTGCTTCATTCTACCTCTCTCTTTTTCTTTCTCCTAGTACATTCTTCTCAAAAGTAAATTTTATTTTTAAGTGTTCTCCCTTCATATTCAGTTCACACTGTGCCCTCTGTCTGTACATATATGTATATATGTGTAGATAAACACACATAAATACACACATATGTTCATATATGTATATATACATGTACATACCTACACATATTCATGCACATATACAATATACACATATGCATATATTACATATATATATATATATATATATATATATTTGCCTTCTAACTACTCTAATACTGAAAAAGGTATCATAAGTTACAAACATCATCTTTCCATGTAGGAATGTAAACAGTTCAACTTTAATGAGTTCCTTAAATCATCTCTTTCCTGTTTACCTTTTCATGTTTCCCTTGATTTCTGTATTTGAAAGTCAAATGCTTGGAAGTCCTTCATTTCGTTAAAAATTTTTTTTTCCTCTGAAGTTTTATTCTCAACATTGCTGGGTAGGTGATTCTTGAATTTAATATCAAATCCTTTAACCTCTGGTATCTCATATTCCTAGCCCTGCAATCCCTTAGTGTAAAAGCTGCTAAAGTCTATGTTATCCTGATTGTATTTCCATAATACTTGAACTGTTTCTTTCTGGCTTCTTGTAATATTTGCTCCTTGAGCTAGGAACTATGGAATTTTGTTATATTATTCCTAGGAGTTTTCCTTTACTGATCCCTTTCAGGAAGTGAGCGGTGAAGTCTTTCCATTTCTATTTTACCTTCTGGTTCCAGAATATGAGGGCAGCTTTCCTTGACAATTTTTCAGAAGGTGGTGTATAGGCTCTTTTTGTTTGATCATAGTTTTAAAATAGACTTAAAATTTTTCAATTATCTCTTCTGGATCTGTTTCTCAGATCAGTTGTTTTTTCAATGAGATATTTCATATTGCCTTCTATTTCTTCATTTGTTGGTTTTGTTTCATAATTTCTTGATTTCTCATAAAGTCATTAGCTTCCATCAGCTCCATTCTAATTTTTATTTTTTTTTTTGGTTTTTTTTCTATTAATGCTTTTTTATTTTCTTATTTTTTCATATAAATTTATTTATTTAACTTTTTACATTCATTTTCACAAGATTTTGGGTTCCAAAATTTTCTCCCCATTTGTCCCCTCCCCCACTCCAGTACACTGAGCATTCTAATTTCCCCTATCACCAATCTGCCCTCTCCTCTATCATCCCTCCGTTCTTTTGTCCCCATCTTCTCTTTTGTCCTGTAGGGCCAGATAACTTTCTATTCCCCATTACCTGTATTTCTTATTTCCTAGTAGCAAGAACAATACTCAACAGTTGGTCCTAAAACTATGAGTTCCAACTTCTCCCCATCCCTCCCTCCCCACCCATTCCCTTTGGGAAGGCAGGCAATTCAATATAGGCCATATCTATGTAGTTTTGCAAGTGACTTCCATAATAGTCATGTTATG
>JAQQSK010009961.1:0-12867 GCA_028658325.1 Potorous gilbertii | reverse complement strand
AATCAAACAGTAACTTAGCGGACACCTAATCCAAACCAGTCATTTTATAAATAAATAATAGTACAAGAAAAGAAAAGTTATTTGCCTAAGTTTGCTCTAGTAGTTAAGCTGGGGTCTAAACTCACATTGTATAGCGTCAAAGTCAGTACTTCATCAGCACTGGAAATTCCAGCACGTCAGCTACTATTTAAACAATTCATTTGCTCGTTCTGTAAATTAAAGATTAAAAAAAATAAACATTTATTAAGCGTCTGGATCTTTAAATTAATATCTCATTTGATCCCCACAATAACCTAGAAGGTAGGTGCTATTATTATGCCCATTTTGCAGTTGTGCAAACTAAGCCAGACAGAGCATAAGCGATTTTCACAGGGACACACACTTATAAAGCACTACAGGCTTCACTGGAATTTGATTCTTCCTGACTTCAGGCTCATAACTCTTTCCTTATTTCACCTAGCTTGATACTAAGTGAATAATAACATTCACATTTTAAATTGCACTTTAAGGAATATCTAGTTTTTTAATTACAAAATTTTAAACTCAACAAGATGTAAATTGCATGGTATAAGGCTGTAGATGTTATCCTGGAGTAGCAAACAAGGGAACTGAAAAGCATGATATATTTCATTTGCATAATATCACAAATAAGAAATATATGATATACGATTTGAACTCAGGATTTGTGACATAAAATATTCAAGAGTTTTAGCCACTACATTGCATTCTGTAATAATAGGATACTCTGAGGATGGAAATATTTTAGTCCTTGATATACAACCATTAATCAGTATGCTAAATAGGAACCAATGTCATTGGTCTAAAAATAGTAGGAAATAAGCAAAGGCGTAAAAATATTTTAAAAAGCACACTTATTTAAATCAATCAATTATGACCCAAAGGGCTATTTTTGAGAGCCTATTATAAGTTCACAAGCTAATAACAGTAATAATAGTAAGTAAAATTTGTAAAGTGCTTTAAAATTTTCGAAGTATTTTTAAAATTATTTCATTTTAACTACACAACTATCCCAAATGAGTGATACTAGTATTATCATCATTTTACAGACAGATAAACTGATGCTGAGATAATGTAAGTGAGTTTCTCAGGGTGACATATTGGGTTAGTGTCTGAGTTATGATTTCGAATTAGGTCTTCTTGATACTATGTCCAACCCTTTGACTACTTCACCACGTAATCATCCAACAATAAACAAACCTAAAATCACTATGTGTGCACAGTGAAAGTCTTAGGAAATTTTTTGTATTTTCCTTTATGTTTTCTTTTCATTCTTTTCCTTCCCTTCCTTCCTTTTCCTTTCTTTCTTTTTAATTTGAGGCGTGCTTGCCTCTCAATACACCTTCTTACATTCTCTTTAAAGAAGTACAGATCATTTTTTCAAGAAAATTATGGATAAATGCATCCACATTGAAAACAAATGACTGGTAACAGGTACAGTGTGATTCGCTCTCAATCCTTAAAAGAAGAAAAATGAATGATGCAATCAGTTACAGATTGTTAGACTCAATGACATGCCTCAGTGGTTTACCAGTAGGAAAAGGGGGAGGGATACTGCAAGACCTTCCTGGAGCCACTGAAATTGGCCCGTTTTCGCACAATCCTACTCACAATATTAATCCTCTCTTGCACATTTTCTCTGTCTCTTTCTGACTCTATCTCTTGCTCTGTGTATCTGTCTGTCTGCTATCTCTCATTATCTCTCTCTCTTCCCTTTGTCATTTCATATAAAGATGACTTTCTGAGTAGGTGGTGGTTAGGCATATTTTTAAAGAGGAAAATGATGGATTTTTTTAAACATTCAATGAACAAAATTTTAAGGAATAAGTGAAATGCAGAAGGACAGGCGAATCATTACAGTAGTGGGATGTATTCAGAGCATGGCGCCTGCTACCTTTCATCTGAGATAGACATATAATCAAGGGACTCCAAGCATAACCTTGACTTAAGCTGGAGGGTGAATTAGTGAGCGCATCTCACCCATCATATTCTGAATTTCAGAGTCTAGAGTCTGACATTCCCTGCTGTTAAAATAGAATCAAGTCAGTTCCATTGGTTTATTGGCACCTCCATTAAAGATTTGACGGTCAGGATCAAACCATGTTGGGATCAATCAGAACCCTATCCCAGACAAAAGCACAAATCTATGAGTTGTAGCATATCAAAATAGTTAATTAAAAACTATTTAAATTATGGTTATTATAAATTGATTTTTGCTTGCCTTGAGTACCTCATTCATTCCCACCTTCCTTCTCATTTTCTAAAGATAATTGGCACCAGATGTGAAAACAAGTGCTTGAACTACATCAATATTTCTTTCAGCAATGATTAATTGAGTAATAACAAATGAAAGATAAATAATGTTTGGGAATTGTCTCATACTAGTCGACACCTTTTGTGTGACCTTAAGCACATATATATAAGCGACCTTGTAAATGACATAAACTCTCAGAAACTATTTTATTATCTATGAAGTGAGGGCTTCAGGGTACAGTACCCCTAATTTTCTTTCCACCTATTAAATGTCATGAAACGCCTACAAGTGATGCATGATAAGTACAACAAACTATAGCATTGCGTTTATGTACTTAGATTTTAGTTATGGAAGTAAGTCACATGAGAAAGTCATATCATAAGTGAGAAGAAATAATTGAGTGCATGTATTAACTGATACTTGAAGAATAAATAATTTTTTGATCCCTAGACTTCAGTCATAAGTTAATTGATGCTATTTTTTTTCTATAATGAAGTATCTATCTTTAATATTTGAGATGATGTTAATACAACATTTTGTAAGATAATTCCATATAAAATGTACATACAAGTAAATAAAAGTGTAACTGTGGAAGTAGCTTGGATAATGCTGATTAGATAATAACTAACAATGGTGATAACTGCCATTAGACCACCAAGTAAAATAATCCCTACTTTTCCCTGAGATCTTTAACCCAATTTAGGTTATGTTCCTTTCTTGCTTCTTCCTTCCAAATCTTCGTTTTCTCATTTTTTTTGTGGTAACATCCAAAAATTAGGAATGATTTTTATAATTTTGTGTATGTGTTTTTATTTGCTTAATAAAATAGTAGGTTTCATGTTATTGTTAAAAAGTATACTATGAGAGTATTTTGTTGCTCTTTCAGTTAATCAAAACAACATTAATAGATTTTTGTTTTGTTTTCCTGTGGCCTTTGATTGATTTTCATTTCCTTTTGGCTCAATGATCTTCGGGAAATAAAAGATTTTGATCTCTGATGAATTGATTAGTCACCTTATTATTTTCTTTCCAAAATTTGAAACATATTACAATTAAAAAAAAAGCAAAGACTGAAACTCTTCACATCAATATTTTTTTTTGTCTCCATAGCCGTGTTTCAGTAGCATTAATTCTAATGATGATAATGATCTATCTGTTTAATGGCCATGTTTTATGATTGACAGTATACTGGAATAGTGAGGAATCATAGAAATCCCTTTATTTATGACTCATTGCCTAATACAGATAACTTGTTTTTTTTTTCTTGAAGTATTTTTAACAAAATTTTTAAAAACGTGTTTTTGCCCTATCTGTGTATAAAATGCCAATAATTAGACATGACCTACTTATCTTGGAAGATTCATGGATAGCCAATGATATATATGATAGTAGGGAATGTTGCCATATCTACATCCACTACATCCGCAGTGGAAAGTAAATGAATACAGGAATAAATAACTATCGCATAAAGTCAAAAAATTCAGAAATGTCTAAGAACTGTGATTAGTCTTCTCTAGTCACTGTTTTGGTCTTGTCAGTTTCTTGGTCAAGTAGCCTCAATGTTCTTCGTCTCCATTTGGTGCCTAATAATCATAAATCTCTTAGGTTGGTGTAAAAATTCCTATGGATTTTATTCTTACAACTGATATCAAAAATTCATTCCTCAAATCATCCTTCCATCGAAAATGGTTTGTAGAATGGTAAAGTAACTATAGGGAAAGTGTTGGCTACCGGGACATAGAGTAAATTATGGTGGTTGCTCTGTGGATATAGAGTGTGAGTTGGAGTCAGGAAGACGTGAGTTCAAAGTCCACTTCAGAAAATTTCTAGCTGTATGACTGTGATAAGGTCAATCAGTCTTAGCTTGCTTCGCAGAAAAATGGAAGTATTAACAGGTACTGGCTCGCTGAGTTGTTTTGAAGATCAAATAAAATGTCATGCACAGTGGTCTATTATGTGTTACTATTATCAGAAAAAAGAATAGTAATGAAAATGTTGGAACTAGATAAATAGAGGACCTAGATGAATGGATTCAGGGACAATTAGAAGGGATTAGGGAATAAAGAAGAGAATCAGAATGAAAATGAAAAGAGAAATAGATCAAAGGGCAATATTCATTATTCCATCACCTCTCTCTGTGTCTTTAACTCACCAACCAAGATATGAGTGCTGATATAATTACCTGATCATGAATTCTCAGCTGGATATTAGGATATTTTATTCAAATGTCTCATTTAAATTATGAGCAAACTTAACACTAGAAAGACTAAGTGAATCCCTCAAGACCATACAGGTGTCAGAGCTTAAGAGGTTAGATTGATCTTGTTTCCTATGATTCCAAATCCATTACTCTTTGAATAATACTCTACCTTGGCTATCAGATAGTCTATAGATTATAACTGTATCCCATTTATTGACCTAATTTCCTTGAATGCTAACACAAAGAAGGTAATAGATGAATAAAAGCTCCGAAGTTTACCAAAACCAATGGAAAATCACTCACCTTTCTTTATTTTTCTGAACTGGAACCTGAAGACGTCTTAGTTATTTTACAACTGTGTATTCTGAAGTTTTGGGGAGACTTCGACAAATGCAACGTTTACAACCGGAGTTTAATTCCACTTAATCCTTCTGGAAGATCCAGCTGGCCATGAAGGTAAATAGAGACAGTGAACCTAGAAACAGGTTTTTCACAACTTAATGTGGAAAAATGTATTAAAAACGCCATAAACCTTAAATTGACTGTGCTAATTGTTACCTTATCGATGTCATTTACATTCTATTTTCACCTTTCCAATTTGTACTTCCTTTATAGGAGGATAAATGTAGTAGATGGTAGATAAATTCACTTACAAAATTAATCTTTCATCCATTGGCCTTGGATAATATTAATAAATTCAAAGAGCATGTATTAAGGTTCCAGCGTATTCTAGGCACCTAGTAAAGCACTGTATCATCAGAATGAGATTGCTGCAACATCAGTTAAAACTACTGTTTTACCACACTCTGTGGTGTAGTGGTAAGGAATCTGCCTGTGGATGCAGTTCTATTACATGTTACTTAGATCCTAGAAAGCCTAGGCATGTAGTACCTTAGTTCCAGATAAATTTTTTTAAGATTTTAAATTAGAGAAAAGTTGGTGGTTTGTACTGCAACAGAAAATCTCAAAAATATTCACTGTTCTTTCAAAATCCCAACTCCATACCATCTGTGCTCTCAAAAAAGAAAACAAGTTTAAAAGTAAAAGTGACCTGTTTTGAGAAATTGGAAATTTATGATGTTCCTTGGACTACCAGGCCATTAGGCTTCTTACCTGAAGACCCAGAAAGAATACTAGATGAGGTAGTTACTTTGACAGAATAAATGGGATGTTGTTAAAATTTCTTAAAGAACATTTTCCCCTTTCCTGTTACAATAAATGTCAGAACTTTATTCTATCTGACTTATATTCTGATTCACAGTGGACACTTAAAGACAAAGTCTTTCTTAGTCACACAGACACTTATAGAAATTGCATAAAAATTCAGAAACTTAGAGAACAGACTCCAACACCAGGGAACTAAGAAATCACCTTCTGTGGCATGATGGGCCTCTTTATCTCATTTGATTTTGCTCAGTGAAGGAACATTTTCCCTAGCCAATTAGCACCAGTCTGGGTGAATGCCAAGCTTTGGCTGAATTACTAGGTATTTGAATTGTATAGTCAATGAACTTTTTTCTGCCGTCTATGAAAGTTACAAATAACGTCATTTAAGTCATGGCTTCTGAGATAAATTCCTCATTTACAAACGTCCTGGAAGTTGTATTTTGAATAACCCAAATATCCTCAGAAATACATTTCACAGGATTACATGTAATTCAAAGTTTAAAAACATTTATTAAAAACAAAGAGAGAAAGGCAATGAACTACACCCTAAGAAACAAACAAAGAAAAGAAACCAGCCTCTCCCTTTCTACCTTAGGTATGAGCATATGTGGAGATAGGTAAATCATACAAACACACACTCACACACCCACAGACATATTTACATGTGTATATACATATAGGTCCTCATATACATATATGTGTAAACATGTGTTTATATAAACATTTATACACATAGATACAGAAAGATAGATATATAGATAGATGAAGAAGTGGTCGGAAGACAGATAAATGATAGCTGATTTTAGGTAAACAGACAGGCATAAATACTTGATAGGCAGAAATATATATGAAAGTAAGAGATGGTAAGCAGAAAGCTAGATAGGTAGATAAATGAATATATAGTAAATGAACAGTCGATAGATTGATGTATCTGAATATTAGCTTCTCTTTTGTAAATAATAACTGGACAATAAATATTTTAAGTGTCCACGGTGTCCCGGGTTTTGCAACAAGCACTGAGGATACGAAACTGTAGTTTCTGCCTTCACGAAGCTACGAAGCTAAAAATGAAAAGGAGAGTGGATGCTCTTAAAAGAAGATGCCAGGGACCCCAAAATATCGAGGCTTCTCTACCTTCTCCCATACTTGACTACCTTCTAGTTACAACGAAATTTCTTTCTCTCCTACAAACCTTTTTATTTATCTTCAATACTAGTATTTTGTATCTATTGATGATCTCCAGTTTATGTGACACATATCCTATTTATGCATAGTTTTTTTGTTTGTTTGTTTGCTTTTTTGCATGGTGTCTCCTTCATTAGACTGTGAGCTCCTTAAGGAGCTCAGCGTGTATCTTTTGCAAGTCTTTGATTCCCCAGTGCCTAGCCAGTGCCTACATAATAGGCCCTAAATACATGCTGGTTGACTGACAGACAAACTTGGGAAAACATAACATGACTTGATTGAGCATGAAGTGGTCCCGAAGAATAATTTATACAATAACACAAAGTATGAAAGATTTAGAATGCCGATCAACACAGTATTGCACCTTAAAGTCAAAGAATGGATGGCTATTGATGCTATTCACCTCTTCACAAAGAGACAATGGATTAAAGCTTTAGAAAGAGATGGAAAATTGAAAATATGGTTAATACAGAAATTTGTTTTCTTTCATTATACATGTTTGTTACAAAGTTCTTTCTTTTCGTTTTTTGTTCTAATTTATAGGTTTGAGGTAAAGAAGGTAAATGCTTTTACAATTAAAATTATTTTTTCTTTATCGTGTAAACATGTAATTATTTACCTTTTCCTGACTATTTTCCTATGTATGATTTCTGGTGAATCATAATCAAATACTCTAAATGATAATATTTGTCATTTCTTACAGTACAATAGTATTGTATTATATTCATTTACAATAATTTCTTCCCTAATTCCCAAAGTGAAAAGTACCTCCTCTGTTTCAGTTTCATTGATACAGACAAATAAGTGCTGTTATCAACATTTTGATACATATAATTCCCTTGTTATCTTTCAGGTATTTGACTAGAAGTTATTTTACTGAGTTATGAAGCTTGCAAATTTTAGTGACTATTATGATGTAGTAAGAAACGCATCACTAAGAATTTCTATAGCCAATAAAATGTTATAGAGAATTTTACATTTTCATCTCACTTGATCCAGTTTACCAGCATAAAAAAATTCATATTTCTGTCAACAATATACTATTATCTTCCCCCTACCAAACACTACCGCTATGAAGTATCACATCATTTAAAATTTAATTCAATTTCTTTTAGTTTTCTTTTTTAATTAATTACCTATATCTCTCTGGAAATTCGTTAGGTCCTGTGTACATAAATACAAATTAAAGAAAAAACAGCCATTAGCCTCAAAACTTTACATCTACTTGAAAGAAATAATGCACACATCTATCTGTGTGTGTATGTACAAAGTATGCATGAGTGTGTGTGTGTGTGTGTGTGTGTGAGAGAGAGAGAGAGAGAGAGAGAGAGAGAGAGAGAGAGAGAGAGAGAGAGAGAGAGAGAGAGAGAGAGAGAGAGAACTAGTCTAGTAACTAGGGTGATCTAGGAAGATCTGTAAGAGGAGGTATTTCAGATATGTACTGGCTACATCACTTTGATCAAATGACTTTACCTCTCTGTACCCCGGTTTTGTGACCTATAAAATGGGGATAATAATAATAGCTGTTTCTGGGTGTTGCTTTGAGCCCCAAACGAGATAACATATGTAAAGGACTCTGAAATTTTTACAGCGCCATGTAAATGTTATGTATTGTTTTAATGATTTCTTAACTGTGATTCCCAGAATAGGAAATAATGCTGTTTCATCTTTCTATGACCTCCTATCTATGTTTTAAATATTATTTGCATAGTTTTCTTTCCGTATCATTAGTTGCCTTGGTAAATCTATGCTGTTATGTATTTATGCATATGAAAGTATTCAGTGAAAAGTTTTATCTCAGATACTTCAGAAGATTTTCCATATGTTTTACCAAATGTGTGAAGAGGTCCATCATCTTCCTGCCTCTTTCTTTGTCTCTTTTTCTATCTCTCTGTCTATCCCTCTATGTCTTTTTGTTTCTGTCTCTGTGTGTCCTCTCTATCTCTGTCTCTATCTCTCTGATTCTCACCATCTCTCTGTCTTTCTCTCTTACACACACACACACACACACACACACACACACATACACAGAGTGATTACAAACCACAGCTCTCTTTAGTTGTGATATGTTAAGTTGTAGTGTGACTGTCATCTTCTTTTTAGCACACACACATTACAGATACATGTATGTATCTATTGAAATATGCATTCCTGTTTATATACATTTCTCTAGGTAGATACATGTCTATTTGTACATGTATTTGTGCACACACATTCTGAATAACTGAGAAAAATCTTAAATATCAAACTCAGCAATGAATCTGGAATCTCCTTTTATATTCCCTTTTTAATGATTCTTATAATCAATTAACAATTGCCTATCCTAAGCTCCTCTTATCGAGGTCCTTCCACTATTTCACCACAATAGATTCACCCAAAACCTTACGATTCTGCCCAATCTTCTCCTAACACGTGGAGAACTTCAACATAGCACTCTGGTTAGCCACCTTGTTTTAACTTTATTTCTAGCATATCTTTTTTTTTTTTTTAAGTAATGCATCTCTGTGATAATGTCACGTTTTCTTGTGTTCCAAAGTGCATTTTATGTGATGTGTGACACATGCCTCATATGTCTCTACACTGTCCTTCATGTAATGCTCATATTTATTTTTTGGCATATAAAATTTATAAAGTATTTATTTTAACATTCAGTTTCGAATTTTGAGTTCTATATTCTTTCCCTCCTTCCAATCCTTCTCCAACTTGTTGAGAAGGCAAGCCATAGGATATCGCTTGCGAATGTGTGAAATGTGACGTGAAACCAAACATACTTCTATTTTACTCTTACAGAAGAAAAGGTTAGAAAAAATAAAGTAAAAAAGTATCTTTCAACCTTCATGCATAGTTCATCAGATCTCTCTCTATGGAAGAAGATAGCGTTTTTCATGGTGGATATTGTAAAATTTTCTTGCTTTATTGTCATTGTAGAGTGGCATGTTGAAGTACAAGCAGAAGGCGTTATTGCCTTGACCTTTGGGTGTGAAATAAAGAGCAGTATGTAATGATTAGGGGTCATGTTCCTTCCACGACCTTCTTCTTAGTGACATTTTCATTTATCTCACCAAGAATCACGTTTTACATCACTACTCAATATCTCTTAATCATTCTTCCAGCATACTACAACGCCTTTCTACTTCCATATTCTGTATTCATCAATCAATCAATCATCATCAATAAAGTACAACTGCCATGAGAGCAAAAATTGCCTTGCTGATTTGTATTAATGTTCCTATCACTTTGCACAATATTTGGCATTTAGTACACTGAAAACAGTTGCTTTATCTATGTATCCACCTATCCATATACTTATCATCTTTCTCTAATCCATGTATCTATCGTCTATCTATCTATCTATCTTTATCATCATCATTGTCATCATCATCATGTTCTATCTAGTTAAGTGGGAGAGAGAGGATGTAAAAGGTTTAAAAGCTAAACAGAAGGCTGGACACTCATGACCAGTTCACCAGTGCTTGTCTGCCTTGAATTTTTTAATACACTCCTTTAAATATTCTCATCCTGAGTTTCAACTCTTTTATCTGGGAAAAAATCCAATCATAGAATTTTATCTTTAATAATCTAGCAAGCACCTACCAGGAGACTTTTTGAGGAAATTTCTTCTGTCGTTTATCAATGAAAAGTATCGTTTTTCCCTTCCTTGCAAGCCAGCATTTTGTCATTACCTGCTAGAGTGCTGGAGTAGAGACAGATACATGAATAACATTAGGTGACAGAGGAAGAATGAATATCAACCTGGTTCTTAGATCCGCATAAACATACTCTGTGCACTATTTCATTCTTTTACAATAATTTACCATCCATTATTTTCACATACACTTTTTAAATTTCAATTTTGTTGATTTTTTGTTTTATTCTCCTACTTTCTCTAATCTAATACTTCCTATTGACATTCTCACATTCCTAGTGAACTACCCAATCTCAGTTTCTTTAATTTAATTTCCTCTTCTTAACCCTCCTTCCTTCCCCTCTTCTTTTTCTCTCACTCCATCTCCACCCTTCTCTCTCTCTCTCTCTCTCTCTCTCTCTCTCTCTTTCTCATTAAATGCTTTAATTTGAATGGCATTCATTTTCAGTAACTCATTGGAATAAAATGATTTAATTCTCCTTTTCCTTACTCCATTCCCCATATATTCTGACATCGCATTAATTATTAGATCATGAGACCAAATTATTTTGAATTAATCTTTTCTTCATTCTTTATCTGGTTTTCATACAAGATAGAAGTTCATGTGATATTTCCATTCCAAATGACTATGCTCTCTTCATAATCTCTCAGAAAAACTATGAAAGATTAACAACATCAGCAAAATTGAAAACAACATTATTCTCTTGCATTGAGTCTATAATATAATATTCTGTGATTCAAGGGATATTTTTCTATTCGTATCTATCCTATTCTCCCATCTTATTTCGTTATCTCAACCATCAAAATATTAATCTTTTTTAGCTTTTGTACCTTTTTTTACTACATTGCTTCACCTGTTTAATTTAATTTTCTCTAAGTTCTTTAGAAACTTTACCCGAAGTTGATTTGTTTTCCATGTTATAATGTTGTTTAGACAAATTGAAGCTTTTTAAGAGAGAACAAACATAAATTTTGAAACATCTACATAGGAATAGGGGACCAATATTAGTTTCATTTTTATGGTAATTAAATGAATTAAATTTTCTAATAACGTTTGTTTTTCTTTATGTACTTAAGCAATATTTTAGCATGTTCAGCTCACATGTGGAATCATTTAAAAGAATGATTAAAATATTTTTCTTTTTTGAAATCTATTTATTCTAATAGTAAATAGGACATTGCAGGATGTTTTGTGTGTATCACCTTTAAAATTTTTTTTTCAATAATATATTTTATTTATTTAATTTCTCATAAAACATTAGTAGCCATTTTTTGAATGAATGAGTTCCCTTTGAGAAGTTTATTCTCTTCTATAATGTAATAATTTTCATTTTTAAGATATATTTTCAAATGTTAATGAAATATTTCCTGGTAATTAAAAGTAGGATTTGTCTGTATCTCTGTTCTATGTGTTAATACAGTGTTGCTATACGTTTGGCTGCCTGTATTGCTGAACATGTCTCCAGGATAAACTATGAAAAAAATTGACTGAAAATAAATTCCCTCAACAAGACATTTAATCCTTATATTTTTGAGAAGACTTTATTTTGAAGGTATGCAGAAGAGTCAAGTCAAGATGAGACAGTTAATTCATCTTATAGATGATTTCTAAAAAATTTTTATGTTTCAACATCAATCACTGTCTTGTCCCATAGTTTCTTCATGGCATTTTTCATTTCTGTATTTCTAAATGTGTAGATCAATGGATTTAATAAAGGAACTAGAAAGCTATAAAATATTGCCACTATTTTATCCAAAGGGAAAGTAGTGAGAGGCCGTGTATATACAAATATACGTGGCACAAAAAATAAGAAAACGACTGTGATGTGAGAGCCACAAGTAGAAAGGGCTTTGCGACGGGCTGCTATACTGTGTGTTCTTAGAGAGTTCAGGATTACTCCATAAGAGACAAGCAACAGTGAAAAGTGAATGATACAGATAAAGCCGCTGTTGGCCACAACCATCAGACTAAGCACGTGTGTGTCAGTACAGGCAAGTTCTAATAAAGGATATAAGTCACACATAAAGTGATCAATTACATTGGGGCCACAAAAGGGTAACGGAAGCATGAAGAAAATCTGAGTCATGGAATGCAAGAAGCTGCCAGTCCAAACTACTCCCACCAGCAAAAAACACACATGTTGATACATGATTGTCATGTAGTGCAGAGGCTTGCAGATAGCCACATACCTGTCAAAGGACATGGATGTGAGGACAATCACCTCAACACCGGTCAAGAAATGTTCTGCAAAAATCTGACCCATACAGTCTTGGAAGGATATGGTTTTCCTTTCATAGAGACAGTCTATGATAACTTTAGGAGCAATGACAGAAGAGAAACAGGCATCCAAGAAAGACAGAAAGGGTAGGAAGAAGTACATAGGGGAAACCAAAAGA
>JAQQSK010009959.1:0-12868 GCA_028658325.1 Potorous gilbertii | reverse complement strand
CAAATGGGGAGAAAATTTTGGAACCCAAAATCTTGTGAAAATGAATGTAAAAAGTTAAATAAATTTATAAAAATAAATAAATAAATAAAATAAAAATAAAAAATAAAGAGACAAAGGACAACAACCATTTATAAAGTACTTTAGCAGAGTACCTGGCACCTAGGAGATGCTTAATATATTCTTTTTCCCTTCTTCTCCCTTCTGTAAATTCCTTAAGAAGGTCCTCTACAAAAGGCACTCTTTCCTCCAATTCTCCTCTTAGGCTCTCTGTAATCTGGCTTCCAACTTCATTATTCAACTCAAGCTGCTTTCTCCAAAATTTTAATGATCTTTTAATAAGCAAATCTTTTTAAATAATGATTTTATTTGCTTTCAGTTTTCTACAATCACTTCCATGTATCCCAGATTTTTTACCCTCTCCCTCCTTACTACTTCACTGAGACCGCTTGCAATCTTATATAGGTTCTACACATACATTCCTATTAAATACAATTTCACCATAGTCATGTTCAATAAAGGAATTAAAATGAATGAGAGAAACCATAAAACAAAACAAAACATAACACAAAAAAGGTCTACTTCATTCTGTGATCCAATTCCATAGTTCTTTTTCTGGATGTAGAAAGTGTTTTGCCTCAAAAGTTCATTGGGAATTTTTAGGTCCATGTATTGCTATGAAGGACTAATTCTACCAGATAAATTCCTCACAAATTCCTATTTCAGTGTACAAAGTTCTCCTGGTTATGCTTGTTTCACTCAGCATCAGGTCATATAAGTCTTCCCAGGCCTCTCTGAAGTCTTCCTGTTCATTTCTTATAGCACAATAATATTTCATTACTTTCATATACCACAACTTGTTCAGCCATTCCCCAATTGATGGGCATTCCTTGATTTCCAATCTTTGGCCACAACAAAAAGAGCTGCTATAAATATTTTTGTACATGTGGGACTCTTTCCCATTTTTATGATTTCTTTGGATTACAGTCCTAGATCAAAGGGTATGCACATTTTTGTAGCTCTTTGGGCATAGTTCCAAATTGCTCTCCAGAATGTTTGGATCAGCTCGCCGTTCCACCAACACTGAATTAGTGTTCCAACACTCCCATATCTTCTCCAACATTTGTCAAATTCCTGTTTTGTCATGTTAGCCAGTCTGATAAATGTGATGTGGTACCTCATAGTTGTTCTGATTTGCATCTCTGTAGTCAATAGTGTTTTAGAGCATTTTTTTCATATGACTATAGATAGTTTTAATTTTTTTCCTCTGAAAACTGCCTGTTCATATCTTTGAACATTTATCATTTGGGGAATGACTTGTATTTTTGTACATTTGACTCAGCTCTCTATATGTTTTAGAAACGAGACCTTTATCAGAGACACTAGTTGCAAAAATTCTTTCCCAGTTTTCTGTTTCCCTCCTAACCTTGGTTGCATTGGGTTTGTTTGGGCAAAAACCTCTCAATTTAATGTGATCAAAATTATCCATTTTGCACTTCATAATGTTTTCTACCTCATGTTTAGTCAAAACTTTCTCCATTCTCCATAAACCTGGCAAATACACTCTTCGTTGTTCCACTAATTTGTTTACAGTATTAATCATTGTACCCAGATCATGTACCCAGTTGGACTTTATTCTTGTGTATGATATCAGGCATTGGTCTATGCCCTTTTTCCACCACATTGTTATACAATTTTCCCAGCAATTTTTGTCAGGCATTGAGTTCTTATCCCTGAAGTTGAGGTCCTTGGGTTTATCAAGCAATAAATTGCTATATTCATTGACTACTGTTTCTTGAATGCCTAATGTAGTCCACTGGTCTACCCTTCTGTTTCTTAGCCTTAATTAGCAAATCTAATGGCCTTTTAAAAAAATCTCATTCTTCTTGACCTCTCTGCATCTTCTAACACTATCAATCACCCTTTTCCCTTAGCACAAGAAGATAGAGTGTGAAATGCAGAGATTCAAGGAGAGTTTGTTAGTTACAGAGCCTGGACCCCAGGGGGTATGAAGAAATAGTAAGACTAAAGATGATATGTGGAGGTGTAGGACTGAGGTAGATAATAAGGATGAAAGTATAAGCATCAGCAGATTCCTTGTAATACCTTCCTTGTAATGCAGGGATGAAGGATTCAGGAGATGGACATTTACCTTCCAGAGCTTAATTTGGGAATCATTTGATCAGAGGCCTCATCGTCTAGGGGTCTATGATGGAAGAACATTAAAGTTAGATCTAAGGCAGCATCAAATCCACTTACACCAAATCCTGGGGACTGGGGAGGAAACAAGGAGAGGGAGAAACTCAGGGGACACTCCAGCCTCATGGCCTCTTCTCAAAGGACTGAGGTCTGAATAAAACTCAGAAAAGGTCTTGATGCTAAAAAAAGTTACTCAACTCTCAACCTCTTAGTAAATTTGATGCCTCAACGCCAGGGATCTAATTAGGATGCCTCTGAAGCCCCTTGTGAGCAGACCCACTACTCTTGCTGAACTCTGGAGGGTCAGGATTTGTGGAGAACGTGAGTTCAGTTTGGAACAGCTTTTGGTGGTAACAATGGTGGTTGTGGTGGTGGTAGCAGTGGCTGAGGTAGTACCGGTAGCAATAGCAGTAGTAATAGTAGTAGTAGTAGTAGTAGTAGTAGTAGTAGTAGCAGTAGTAGTAGTAGTAGTAGTAGCAGAAGTAGTAGTAGTAGTAGTAGTAGTAGTAGTAGTAGTAGTAGTAGTAGTAGCAGTAGTAAATTATTGCCAACATTTATATATCACTTGAAGGTTTACCAAAGGTTTTACAAATATTATCTCACTGATCATCACAGGTCTGTAAAGTGCTAGATGTGTATTAGCTATTGTTCTTTTTAAGATTGTGTCTCATACTCATGAATTCTTGACTTTCTTCACCCTGTCACAATTGCAATAACTTCATCTTTATTCTTATTTTATAACTTTGAGGTTTTTATTACAGAGAATTATAAACTAATTGATGGTGGCTCAGAGCCTGATAAATAGTAGTTGCTTAATAAGTCCTGAATGGCTGATGGTTTGATAATAAAGTATTAATGTCTTAATATCTTGCTTACCCCAAGGATATCAGCATTAATCAAAGGAATGAATCTGTAATATTATGAACTTATTAAACTAATACAAAATGTTTTCAGAGACAGGGAATGCTATACTTCTATATTACAGAGAATATGTATGCACATAGTTATTCAACCTACTCTCATCTTAAATTCATTTTACACATCACTGAAAGCTGTAGGAGGTGGATCAAAATGTGGTGATGGTGATGATGGGAAAATGAGAAGAAAGTGAAGGAAGAGAGATCAAGAGGAAAGAATATTCCTTGTTGTAAAGAAATGGGATTTATGTAAGAGGTTGTATATGCTGTTGATGAGTCATTTCAGTTTTATCTGACTCTTCATCACGTCTTTGGGATTTTTCTTGGAAAAGATGCTGAAGTGGTCTGCCATTTTTTTCCCTAGCTCATTTTACAGATGAGGAACTGAGGCAGAGAGGGTTGTATGATTTGTCCACAGTCACCCATCTAGTAAATGTCTGAAACTAGATTTGAACTGAGTTCCTTCTGACTCCAAGGTCAACATTTTGTCCACTGTGCCACCTTGCTGCCTGAGACTACCTATGTCAGTAGGCAAAACTCTCATCAGAGACAAAAAGAAGTTTATTTTGAAAAACACTGAAATAAATGATACACTTCAAAATAGTTATTTTAAAGGTTGAACTTGGTTTAGAATATGGGGGTTTTTTTGTTTTCTATTAGCAAAGCAAAAAAGAAAGGCATTTTAAACTAAAGTCAATCTTAAAAAACAAATAACAGAAAAAACCTATGAGTTCAAAACTGGCCTCTGACATCAACCAACTGTGTGACCTTGGAAAGTCACTTAATCTCTGTTTTCCTCAGTCTCCTCATCTATAAAATGAACTAGTGAAGGTATTGGCAAACCATTCCAATACATTTGCGAAGAAAACCCCAAATAGGGTCACAAACAGTTGGATATGATCAAAAAACTATTATTCACAAAAATAACATAAAATAGTTTGGTAAATTGTACTTTTTAAAAATTATTCTTTAGTTGCAAGTGTTAGCTTTTTGTGGAAAAAATAGAAAATATTAATTGTCTGAATTCAGTAAGTTACTTATAACTGTAGATAAATAAGATTTTATATGTGGAAATGGCCTAAATTAATTTAGGACCAATCAATCAATAAGCATTTATTAAATGCCAACATAAATAAGTTTTCAAATTTTCAAGTGACATGATTTTAATAGGAACTTTTTAGTTTGCAAAATAATCTTTTGCATTTTTTTTTACAATTATTAGGTGTGCAATTAAATTCTGTATTCTTTGATAGGAAAAAAAGAAGATTCTAGTAACTTATCAAGTGCATTGTGTGTGTTACATGTGTATCATTAAATTCAATTTCTGTATTTTAAACAATAAATTATTTATCAGTGTGTTTTCGTGAAAGTTAAAGTCTAAACTGAAGAGTTAAAAGTCTGAAATTGAATAATCAATTAAGAATTAGTAAAACTCATTCTGTCATGTAAAGACAGCATATAATTCTAATAGGAATTCATAATGGAATTATAAATGATTCTTCTTTGAGGCACATTTCAAGAAATCTGTTATGGGTGATATCGAAATTTAATTCTTGAAGGCTAATCTGAGACCTGTGTTCAATCATCCCTCATTTCTTTCTGTTACTTCCTGCTCCTTTTCTCACTATATGGAACCTAACTGGTGTCATTGTTTAAGATAATTATGCTTAAAAAATGTAAATCTTTATCACCTTAATTTTTAAAAACCTGAATACATCTATTTTATAACAAAATTGGTAAAAAAAAATTGCCTCAAATCTTTTTGAAAATAGGAAATAATTCAAAAATATAAAGGGTACTTGTTGACTGAATAAATATGTCTACACATACAAGAAATTTTTAAGAGGTTGAATTAATTCGATATTTTTTCATTTTTGTTGGCAAGGAATTGGAAGCTGATGGGATGCCTGTCATTTGGGGAATGGTTAAACAGAATATGGCATATGAATGTGATGTAATATTATTGTGCTATGAGGGTGTCATTTGAGTGAAGGTTTGGAGCAAAGGAGGGTTCTTAAGGTTGGAATGAAATGTAGTCACAAGAAATGGTATACATATATTCTAATATATGTATGTATATGTATATTTGTTTGTGAATATATATGTGCATATATATTATATATCCTTCCATTATCCCTTTAATCTCCTCAAGCTGTCAGTCTATATATTTCCTCTATTTTATTGCTACAATTTCTAGAAAGCCTATTCTTAATTGTCTTTACTTCTTTATTTTCCACTTGCTCGTTAAGCCTTGCAATCTGGCTTCAAGCCACATCTTTGTATTGAAATTACCCTTTCAGGGTTTGATAGTCATCTCCATCCTCAAGCTGTCAATCTACATATTTCTCCTTAAATGATAAATCCTCTGGCTTTTTCCAGGTTTTCATCCCCCTTGATTTTTATTTACCATTTGATACTACTGGTCAACCCCTTCTCCCCTCACTTGGATGATGCTCCCTCATTTTCAGGGTAGTTCCCCCATCCCTTCCACCTATATCCATTCTCTTTTCTTCAGGATCTCAAAGTCACCTTTCTCCTGGATATCTTTTCCTTACTGAGCACTAGCACATTACACAATATAATCCAAAATGGAACTCATCACCTTTCCAAAAAACTTTTTCATTCCTAGTCAACTTCCCTATTTCTGTGGGTGGCACTATCATTATCTTGGTTATCTGTTTTTGGAAGCTCAGAGACATCTGTGATTCATTCATCCTTCACATCCAGTCAATTGCTAAGTTTTGTCCACTAAACCCCCACAATATTTCTTTCATCTTTTCTTATCTCTCCATTCAAACTGTCCTCCTGGTTGTGTCTCTCATCAATTTTCCATTACATAATTCTAATAGCCTCTAATAGAACTCCCTTATCTAGTCTCTCCCCTTTTAATCTACCCTTTGTACAACTACCAAAATAGTTTTCCCAATACATAAGACTGACTATGTCACTTCCCTGCTCAGAAAATTTCAGTGACTTTTGGTTGCTTCTTAGATAAGCATGATTTTCAAGTCAATTTAATTCAAAAAGCATCTTTTAAATGCCTACTATATTCTAGACACTGTGCTGAGCTCTGGGGTTGCAAATTAAAAAAAGTCAGTTCCTGCTGCCCTCAAGGACAAACTAATGGGGGATGACACTATATGAAAGGAAGTTCAAAAGTGATGGGGACTGGGGGGATGTTCTGTGGCGTCAAAACCAGACAGAAAATCTGATGAAAAATGGAGAACCACCTGGAAGGTTTGGTGGCTCCATATCACCTTGAGGATCAAATACCAACTCCACTGTGTAGCCTTTAGAGGTCTTCCTATCCTAACCCCCTCCTCTCTGTCTTCTTATACTTTACTGCCCCTTCAATCCAGGAACCTTGGTCTCATTGATGTTCCCCAAACAAGATACCTCACCTCTTAGCTCCACCTCTTTCTCTGGCTGTCTTCCATGCTTGGAATGCTCTCCCTTCTCATCTCTAATTATTGAGTTCCAAGGCATCTCTTAAATACCATTGAAGACTTTGTCTCTTACAAGAAGTCTTTTTCTCAATCCTTCGAAATTCTCACTGTTTACTTTTAATTACTTTGTATTTATTTTACATACACCTTGTTTATATATATATATATATATATATATTTGTTTGCTTGTTGTCACTCCCATTAAACTATGACCTCCTCTTATTGTATGCCCAGCTCTTAGCACAGTGCCTCAAACATAGTAGGTGCTTAATAAATATTTGTGGACTGACTACTGCAATCCACTGTTTAAAGTAACATGAAGTTGTTCAATCCCTTCTCATTGTTTGTTGGTGCAAACCCTCTCAGGGAGGGCTTGGAGGATCAAGGGGTAGTATTGTGGAAAGGGGATTTATTTTTTGACAACAAGAGGGAGGGGACAGTTCCTACCCAACCTCTACAGGAAAAGGGGACAGATCCTCAGAGGCCTTACATATGGCAAAGATGTTGTCTCACCTCTCTGTCACCATAGAGATCTCCAGTAGAGGGCGGTCCTGGTTGGTAGGCCAGGGAACACTAAGTGGTTAGTAGTACAGGATAAAGCTTCCTGACCAGTAAGGGGAATTGAAGACTACGTAAGAAGCTTCATCATCTTCGCAAAGACTCAGATGTTCAGAAGCCCCTTATGAACATCACTTACCAAATCAACTTTCTAGTTTAGACCTGGGAGTTGGCCCTTCCTACGAATCTCCAAGATTTGGTTACTCCCTCAGAGGAAGTAAATATGTGTTAGTCTTATTGCAGACAGTTAACAAAAGAAAAAGGCCTAAATTTGTGATATTTTTAACGTGCTTGCATATAGTTTCCTGCAGCTGAAATATCGCTGTCTGGTTTTGGAAATCATCTAATTTATTTTTTTCCCAAGGAAACGTAATATTATGAGGCAGTTAGGAATGGCAAGTAGGAAAAAAAATATGTATTTCAAAATAGTGTATGACTAACAGCTTTCCAGTAAAAGAAAAAAAACCCTAAATTGTTATGCTATAAGTAAAAAGTAAAAAAAATCAGAAACAGATAGGTAATCGACTGTGTTGGATTTACTTTGAACCTTAATGTGATATTTCTTTTTCTATTAGAACATAGGTACCCTCTAGTGGAATCTTTAAGTAAATCTGAAATAGTGAAATAATTTCTTGGTGATACACATGCCAGGACATTGAGTCCACATCATCTCACAAGTACTTTGGCATGATCCACTTTCAAAAATAGTAGAAACTACACAATGATTGTGTGTCACGAGGTATCCAAAAAATGTCTTCACTGTAGTAAGAAATAGGTTTTCTTTGGAAAGCTCACTGTCACTGTTAGAAACCTTCTGTTAATTTCTGGTAACGTTCCAACATTGACTTTAATTCAAAATTCAAAATTTTTCTGTTGAGAGTTCGAAACAAAAGTGTACCTTCTCACATTCCCATCAAAATACATCAGTTTGGCCTGCTTGTTCTTTTCCTGTTTAGGGCATTCCATTTCTTGGGTGTTTTAATGAAGGCTCCTCTCCATTTGGGGAACACTTTCTTCTCTTGGAATCCCTACCTCCTTCCAAGGCTCATAGTCAATTGTCACTGTCTACACATGGTCTTTCCTGAACCTAGAGTGGCC
Source organism: Potorous gilbertii (assembly GCA_028658325.1). Classification (NCBI taxonomy): domain Eukaryota; kingdom Metazoa; phylum Chordata; class Mammalia; order Diprotodontia; family Potoroidae; genus Potorous; species Potorous gilbertii. Next base: position 4,653 of record JAQQSK010009959.1, on the reverse strand, counting down.
AGTGCCATGTCACTACCTTTACTTGAGATGACTTTGTATTTATCTTCCATTTACTTATTTGTATAAAACATGAGCTCCCTGAGGGCAGGGTTTATATTTCTTCTGTATATGTATCTTCAGAATCTAGCATAATATTTGGCATATAGGGATTTTATTAGTGCTTGTTAAATTGAATTAAATTCATGAACAATAAATTCAGCATTTAATGAAATGAGAGATAGCATGGCACAGTTATCTGGCAGTAAAGTAAGGAGCTTTTTACTTAAGATGCCTCAGATACATATAGGAGATTGTGGCCCTGAGAAAGTCACTTAGCCTCTTAGTGTTTCAAACAACTTATCTAAGCTCTAAGCTACAGAGGCTTAATTATCTAAATTAGTGGATGGCATTTCCAAATCAGGATTCCCTACCCTGAATAAATCACAAAAAAACATAATTGAAGAATTATTACCAGAAATACTTGTACAACAACAATAATTGTCAAAAATTTCAGTTCCCTTTTCCTTTTTTTTTTCAATGTTTGTTCTTCAAGGTATTTCTTGAATTTATCTCGTTCCCTCTACTTCCACCTATACTGTCCTAATATTGGAAAGGAAGCAAGTTGTAATAGGAAGAGTGATAGATTTGGAAAGAACAAAGGAAAGGAAAAAGAAAGGAAGAAGGAAGGAAGGAAGGAAGGAAGGAAGGAAGGAAGGAAGGAAGGAAGGAAGGAAGGAAAGAATGGTCAGTGCAGAGGAGCGAGCCTGGATTGGCTTTCATGTTTCTAATTACTGAGTGATCATTCTCGAGATAGTAGTTTTTTAACTGTGAGATGCTGCCTAATCTAGAGAGATTAGATAACAAACTCTGCATGGTCAGTCATACCGCAAAGAGACCTGTGTGAGTATGCTCTGTATCCTTAAGAGAACTCTAACCTGAAGACAATTAGAATAAATTTCGTTTTAGGTCCTTCAGCTTTGTTGAGTCTTTCATCCTTGTAATTTAAGCTTTTGAAATTATGAAAAAATTCCCACCCGGTGGGAAACAATTAGGGTCTGAGAGGCTTCAGCTGTCACCTGGCAGCCCCTGGCTCCTGCAGGGGCTACCATCGGCAAGTCCTGGTTCTGGCCCCATCGGTGTGGCTGTTGGGCCCGCCGAGCCTCACAAGGAGTTGAGTGGCAGCCTTGACCCCTGTCAACATGATCCACTTCATATTGTTGTTTAGTCGACAAGGGAAATTAAGACTGCTGAAATGGTTTACCACATTCCCTGATAAAGAGAGAAAAAAAATCATCTGAGAAATTGTGCACGATTCAGTCTCGTGGTCAAAGGACAAGCAGTTTCGTTGACTAGAAGGATCTAGAACTTGTTTATAAAAGATGCTAGCTAATATTTTTGTTGTACAGTAGAAAATCAGGACAATGAACTGCTGACGCTAGAGATTGTACATCATTATGCGGAATGACTAGACAAGTATTTCAGAAACGTCTGTGAGCTGGATATTATATTTAATTTTGAAAAGACCTATTTTATCCTTGATGAGTTTGTAATTGGTGGAGAAATTCAGGAAACTTCAAAGAAAACTGATGTCAAGGCTATAGAACACTCTGATATGTTACAGGAGACAATGGAAGAATACATGAGCAAACCTGCATTTTGACTGAAAAATCTACTTGACAACCCAACGATATTGCATGTTGTATCTGTAAAACTTCAGCTGAATGTGGCTCTTTCCTGATGTGCTGAGCCTTATGCCAAAAGTAACTTAAATGGATTGCGTGTGAAACTCCTTGGATACTTTGGATTACTGTGTTCAACTAGCAAGACTTAAAACTGTAGCATATTTGTTAGAGGTGTATATCTATATTATTCTCTATACATGGATTGTCTCAACTGTAACTTAAAATAACCATCATTCAGTAGTTTGCTTATTTTGTTTGTATAATGAATTTACCAGAAGAGTGATGATCTTAACATATTTTTGAGAAATGATCTATGCTATATTTTTGCTAGTATTCTCAAAGAACAAGTTGATAACTACTTTGTAAAATGTATTATGAATACACTACTTATCTTGAACTAAATTAATACTTTTTTCTAATTTGCATTAAAAAAATTCCCCCCTCATCAAAAAAGGACAAATTCAGACTGTGTAGCTTTACTCTGCACATATTTGGCCTAGATGCTTTTATATTACTAACAGCCATTGTCATCCAATTGCCTTGGGTGAAGCATCCCGAAAGAAAGGCCTTATCAACTTTAAGAGAGTTATATTTGTGCCAGTTGTTTGGTTTTGAGTATCTTTTTGGAAATGGCAATGTAACTGAATCAGCAGTACTCAGTCTTGTAGTCAAGTCAAGTTTGCCATAGCAGCGTGAAATCTGGATCCAACAATGGCAATCCAGTTGCGCTCAGGCCCATGGCACTACTCCATCCCAGTGTAGAGTAGAAGAGCTTAAGCCCTATGATAGCGGTTGTCTTACCCCAGTACTGAGGACAGTATTTGACACTGGTATGGGACAAAAGACAGGCCCACTGTTGCCTGTCACTTGCTGAGATGTAAAGCAGTTCAGCCCCTCCACATTACTGCTAGTACAACACCCAGTGAGCATTGTACATCTTCCCTTCTCCCCAAGAAGGACTTGGAGGACCAAGGGGTGACATTATAGGGATAGGCTTATTTTCTGACAATAAAAGGCAGCTAAGCATGTCTAACTAGCCAAGAGAAGGAGTACAGTGACTCAGAATCCTCCTACGGGACAAAGATTTTGAATTCCCCTTCCCTCTCATTGCCATGGAGCTCCCTGGCAAGGTAAGGTCCTGGAAGGTGGGTCAGGAAACATTAAGTGGATAGCGGGTAGAGGACTACTCTCCCTGTCTGGTAAGAAGGCTTGACATCTATGCAGGAAATATCATCATTTTTACTGTAGACCTGGAAGTATCATTATCTTTGCCATAGCCTTAATGTTCCTAATACTACTCCAGATTGTGCTCCTTGTTTTTTACAATTAGAGAACAATTCTGAATTACAAAGATTTGGCCTTTGCTACCACACAGACCTGGTTATTTAGACCTGGGAATCAGCCATGACTGAGACTCCCAGATTCAGTCAATTCTTCAGAGATCTGTTATATTCAAAGCTAGTTAAGTCCTTCTCTGATGCTTGGTTGATTCAAGGGACTAACTCAAACCACTGATGTCAGTTTCTAATAATCTGAGTACAAAGTAGCCACAGAGAGTTCCACTGCTGCTCTAATACTTAGTTGTTAGATTTTGATGGGCAATTTTAGGCAACTGAGATTTAATCAGTTGAATCAAGTTGAGGTATCTTCAAAGACCATCCTTGTTGATTATCCTTCTCCTGCAGTGGCTAAGAAATTCTCTTTTTATTAACCTTTGAATGACCTAAGTATGTCTTATTTTATTCTAGTATTCAACTTAAGCTACAAAGACACTGGCCATATTCAGGGCTGTTTTAGGATGGCCTCCCCTTCCAGTTTGATTTCATTTTATTATTTTCTTGAAGAGTTTTTTATTCCTTTGTTCTATTTTTTAATTGTAAACACAGTTCAGTGATCACTATTCACTCTCTGCTCTCTCTCTCCCTTTCTCTCTCTCTCTCTCTCTCTCTCTCTCTCTCTCTCTCTCTCTCTCTCTCTCTCTCTCTCTCTCTTCTCTCTTTCTTTTTTGTTATTGATATCATTTGGAGATTTAAAATTTCTTCCTAAGAATTGCTATATCTCTATCTCAGTTCTAGGATAATTAGGAATATTGTCTCCTTGTTATTTTCCACAATGAAATGTTCAGTTGTTCATTTTTGGGGAGAGAGGGTCGGAGGGGAGGGAAGAATTGTCAATGAAATAGAGAACCTCCAAGCACTCCTGATGAAAAAAGAAACAGCTACAAAGAAACCTGGAAGGGCAAATATAGGAGCAAAAAGACATTGAAAAGTAAATGACCTAATAATCATAAGAGACTGAACAGGGACAAACCGTCTGCATTGGAACAAGGAGAGGTGACATATATGCCCTCTCAGAACTCTACAACCCTCAGAGGTGAGGAAGGGAGAATAATTAGTCTTTCCTTTGATATATTCTCCGCTTTAAATTTCTTAATGTAAGATTTTGTATTTTCCCATTTACATGTAAAAACAATTCTTTTTTCTTTTTTTCTTTTTTTTTAATATAAATTTATTTATTTAACTTTTTACATTCATTTTCACAAAATTTTGGGTTCCAAAATTTTCTCCCTATTTGTCCCCTCCCCCTACTCCAGTACACTGAGCATTCTAATTTCCCCTATCACCAATCTGCCCTCTCTTCTATCATCCCTTCTTTTGTCCCCATCTTCTCTTTTGTACTGTAGGGCCAGATAACTTTCTGTTTCCCATTACCTGTATTTCTTATTTCCTAGTAGCAAGAACAATACTCAACAGTTGTTCCTAAAACTTTGAGTTCCAACTTCTCCCCATCCCTCCCTCCCCATCCATTCCCTTTGGGAAGGCAGGCAATTCAATATAGGCCATATCTGTGTAGTTTTGCAAGTGACTTCCATAATAGTCGTGTTGTGTAAGACTAATTATATTTCCCTCCATCCTATCCTGCCCCACATTGTTGCTATTCTCTCTTTTGATCCTGTCCCTCCCCAAGAGTGTTGACTTCAAGTAGCTCCCTC
>JAQQSK010009958.1:0-12868 GCA_028658325.1 Potorous gilbertii | reverse complement strand
AATCAAGGCTAAGTTTAGTATTGATGAGAGCATGGGAGAAGAGATAACATGGAAGATTACAACTAGAAAGTAGGATTTAAATTTAAGGAAGCTTGGAGTTGATGTGATCAGAGAGATTTCATGAAATCTAACGTATGACCACATCAATGTGTGCTGGCATGAATGGAGAAGGTTGTTGAACTTGCAAAGGTTAAGATTTTAGGGCATCAAAAGGATCATCAGAAGGAATATTGAAATCCTTGAAAACATTAGCAAAGGAACCAGCTGAATCATAGGATCATAGATGAAAAGTTGCAAAGGGACCTTAGAGGCCAGCTAGTCAAACTCCCTCATTTTACACATGTGAACACTGAGGTCCTCAGTGGTTAAAAGAATTACTGAAGGTCACAAAGTCAAAGGTGGAACTTGAACCCAAGTTCTTCTGACTCTGAAATCCATTGTTGTGGTTCCTAGGAAATAGAATATTGTCTGTAGAAATCTGTAGCTGAAAAAATATTTAAGAATCTCATGTACAAAGACTAGAGAAGACCTACAAGAGAGTCTATGAAAATGCACACATTTAGGGGTAAAAGGAACCAGCAAAGGAGGTGGTCAAGTACCAGTAAGAGTGGTTGGAGAACAAACTAGGAAAGAATTACGACAGATTTTTGACCTGTTGTTTTCCTGGTTTTTTAAATATTGTAAGTATATAATATTATATAACTAAACAATGTAACATAACTATAATTTGATATTGCTATATCATTACAATAGCAATGATAATGTTTTACATATATTGCTTCACTAGATTTTAAGAATAACCCCTTCACTTCACAAAATATCCTGAACTTGTCAAAAGAAAAAAGATGTGGATTCCAATCTTACCCTGAGACATTGATCTAGTATGTGATCCCGGACTATGCATTTAACCTTTCTCAGACTGTTTTCTCATGTGTAAAATAAGGATACTTAAAGCAATTACTTCATAGGGTTGTTGTAAGGAAGAAATGAGATTTTTAATTAATAATAAGCATTTATTAAGTGCTTATATATATGTGTGTGTATATTTATATATAGAAAGGGGGAGACAGAGAGAGGAAGAGAGAGAGAGAGAGAGAGAGAGAGAGAGAGAGAGAGAGATAAGACCTCCCTCAAGGAGCTTACATTCTAACTGAATTGAGGAGGTAGAGCACTCAGGACAGTAAGTGAAAAATATTGCTGAGACTGGGATAGAGATTTGTTTTGAGAAACTGCAGGTAGGCCAAAAGTGAAAGAAGTCTGGAAAGACAGGAAGGAATCACATTGATAAGAGCTGTAAATGCCAAACAAAGAAATTTACATTTGATCTTAGAGGTAATAGAGAGCCATTGGCACTAGTTGAGTAAGGGGGAGCATGAGAAAGTTGACATGGTCAGACTTATACTGTTGGTATAGATCTAGCTGAGTGGAGGATAAATTGGAATGGAGAGAGACTTGAAGCAAAGAAACCATCTAGAAGGCTATTACAATAATACAGGAGACAACTGATGAAACAGAGTGGTAGTTGGGTGGGTAGATAGAAAGGGTCATATGCAACAGATGTCATAAACATAACAAAGGCAAGATCTGGCATCAGATTGGATTGTGGCGTGAGTGAGAGATGTCAAGGCCAATATATGGAAAGCACTTTGTAAATCTTAAATTAATATTAGCTATTATTAATACTTATGCTCTATAAGTTCCATTATCTATATCTGCATATGCTCATAGAACATTAATTAACATCACCTCAGTATTTTAACTTTCTAGGCAACGTAGGATTTCATTACAGCCAAGATGTCAGCACTCCCCAACTCCACCATCCTCATCCTTCACACATTTATTCACACACATAAGACTAGGAGGCTCCATTGATTATATAAATCTGGATAGGTGCCATCAAAGGTATTCATGATGAAGAAAGGACGCCACACAAATGGACCAGCCAAGTGCTTTGATGGCATCCACAAAAATCTTAAGAGTCAGAAGAACTTAAACATACTTTCATATGGAAGACTTACAGAGACTAGACATAAATAAGAAATTCATGGGATTAAAAGGGAAGCAAAGGTTATGCTCTGCACTAGGTTTGGGAATAACTACCATTTTGAGATCATAGGTTCATTGAAGGAACAGTATTGAGGACTGGACTTCCTCTCTTATTAGTATAGACAGAGAGACAAGGCTTTTTTTTAATTTGAATTTTGAGAGAAGGCACTCTCCTGGGGACAAAGATAATAGAAACTCCAAAGACAATGGTCTAAACTGCAAGTTTGGTGCAGGACACCCAAGCACGTGAGAGTGACAGCCTAGAAAAACTGTGAAGGCAAAAGTCCTTTGAACCTATAAGGAGAGTGAGTCACTGCCAAAGGAAGTCTAGGATTCAGATCAACAGCTTTGAGAAATAACCCAGAAAACAGGGAAAGAGGGCACGGTAGATACAAAGAATAATAGATCAGAACAGCTCCCTGACAGCTGTCTGCAATGCCCACTGACAAATATGCAAGTGACTTCTGTCTTTCATCAGAATTCCTGATTTGGACTATTTGTTGAGCCAGATATAACCTTGGCCAACCTATCCTAGGATGGCAGTACTTTCAATTCAAAGATGTATGACCTGACTTCCGCTTTCTCAACTAGCTTCTCAATGTCTTCTTTGTCCCAGTCTTCAATTCCTATGTGCTTCTGGCACCTGACCGAAACCTTGGATATTATTGTTTCTTCCTACTTTCTACCAATGTTTTACCAATAACCCAAACCTTGATCTTCCATTCATCTGTCAAGGTGATTTTTCCAAAGCATTTTACCATGTTACTACCCCTCCCCATTCAATGAGCTGCAGTGGTTTCCTATTACCCCTGGCACTAAATATAAACTCCTCTGTTTGGCATTTAAGGACCTTCATAACTTGCTCCCTTCTTGTGTATCCATTTGTTTTATAATTTGTTGCTGTTGTTCATTGTGTCCCACTCTTCATGATCCCATTTGAGATTTTTTTGACAAAGATAGTGGAGTGATTTGGCATTTTCTTCTACAGTTCATTTTACAGATGAGGAAACTGAGGCAAACAGGGGTAAGTGACTTGCTCAGGGTGACATAGTAATTGTCTGAAGCCAGATTTAATTTTGGGAAGATGAGTCTTCCAGCTTCCAAACTCTGTCCACTGCACCAAATGTACCACATGCAGATCCTTGAACAAATATTACATTTCCTGTTTCTGTGCCTTTGGTCTGGCTGTTTTCCATGCTTGGATTTCCATTACCTCTTACCTCCACCTCCTTATTTCCCTAACTTCCTTTGAGCTCAAACCCTACCTTCTTTAGGAAGCTTTTCCAAGTTCCTTTGCCCAGGAGCTAGGCCCTTCCCCTTGCAAATTTCCTTCATCCAGTTTGGATTTTTCTTGTATGTACATAGTTATTTACATGTTGCCTGCTCCATCTCCCATTAAAATTTATGGTTCCTGAGGGCAGAAATTTTTTGGGGGGAAAAGGGTTACATCTAATATTTAGTAGAGTGTTTATGATATAGTATTTAATAAAAGGAACTAGTCACCAGAAGACCCTCAGTTTACAATACAACGAACACTGTAATATAGTCATACTGTATATTACAATGAACACTGTAATATATATTCAAAATGATCAATATTCAGCTTTCTACCCAATAAGAGAAGGATAATTTCTTTCCAATGCTTTAGTTCACAAAATAGACCAGGCCTTTTCCCATTTCTTCCTTCTTGTGAAACACATGCAGAATAAAATATTAATTCTTAGACATGGCCAATATGCTGATTTGTTTTTTCTGAAGTAAACATATTTGTTGTAAGGCAGTATATCTATTAAATGCTTATTAGTGAGTATTGAAATACACACACATACATAAAAGCCAACATCAATAAAATGGTTTTTTAGAGCACAGAATCTTTAAAAAGGGCAAAAAGGAACCATGACTATATTCATTTATTCCTAGCTCATTAAATTACATACATACAGTATATATAGCAATACACATATAGGAATATATACATAGATCCATCTTAAAACAAAGTTCATAAATTCTGATATAAGCCTCTCTTTCTTATTATTCCATGTATATTGAAATGCATATTTGTTTGTTGATGATTAAGTTCCCAATTTAAAAAAACAGTCCCAAGAGAGACCTCAGAACATTTTTCTTTCACATGCTAGGCCAGTAATCTTATTTTTGTTTAAAAGCAATAGCATAGCTGTGCCTGAAAGGAGATAAAAAAGGCTAATTGGGCATTTTGGGGAGAGTAGAGAAAAGAATTGTAAGAAAAGAATGGTAGGCAGGATAGTGGGACACAGAACCTTGTAGAAGAATTACATGTCACCAGCATTCAGACAAGGACTTTTCCAAGAAGATTAATACTTCTCACTACATCCATTTAATACAGTTCCCTGAAACTTTAGTTCTACTGGCTTAAAAATCTTTAGAGGCAATCTCCTATAGTATCAGAAATAGCACTTTTTCCTTTAATCAATCAGTAAACAGTTATTAAGGATCTCTTATATGTCAGACACTATAATAGTTTCTGGGTATTAAAAAGATAAAAAATGAAATCATTTCTGTTGCTAAAGAACTTCTCTTTTCATAGGGAAGACCATATATGAATAAATACCAGGTAAGTTGGTGAGGATGTCCCTAACAGCTAAGTGGGAGGAAGGGGATCAGAAAAGACTTTATACACAAAGAGGTACTTGAGTTGAGCTTTAAAAGAAAACAACCATTATAAGAGGTCAAGGTGAAGACAGAGTACAGCTGTTACCCCTTCCACATTATGATCTCCCCCATTGCAGCTGACATTAAAAATTAAACCAGGATTTGGGGGCAGTTTTATAGAAGCTGCAGATGACATGCAAAGGCCAGAAGATGACATAGAAAAAATTTAGAAACTCAGATATGCACAAAATATATGTACAATATCATATGAAATCAACATATTTTATCTTTTTATGCCATAAAAATTCATACTTCTTTTCTGGTATGTAGGAAATGCCAAGAAATTTCATGTCATGGAAGTACCGTGCCCCTAACTGCCGCAACATGGAAGGGAGAACTGTGAATCCCAAAATGGAGGTCAGCCTCTGCAAAGACACTATATTGGGAGATGGAGGATCATGAATGAGGAAAAGCAAGAAGACCACTTTGGCTAGACCACAAAATACATGAAAGGGAATAATTTATAAATTATCCTAGAAGGGAAAGTTGGAACTAGGTTGTGAAGGGCTTTAAATGACAGAGGGGTTTGTATTTGATCCTACAACTACAAGGGAACCATTGGAGTAGGAGAATGATATGTTAGACATGTCTTGGGAAAATCAGTTTGACATCTGTGTGGAGGATAGATTAGAAAGGTAAAAATTGATACAAGGAGCAAAACTAGGAGGTTATTTCAAAAGTCCAAGCAAGAGGTGAGAATGGGCTGAATTAGGGAAGTGGTCATATGATGAGAGATAAGGGAACAGATGCAAGAGGAATTGTGAAAGCCAAACTAACCAGGTTTGGCAACTGGACAAATATATGGAGCAGTGAACATGAGGAGTCAAGGCTGACTTTGAAATTGAGAACATGTATTATTATAAGAATGCTGATAGTCTTTTTTATTTGAGGTAATTAGAGTTGACTTGCCCAGGATCCTACAGCTAGTATGCTGTTGGAGGTCTTTAAAGAAACTGGGAAACTCGGAAGATGGTTGGATTTAGTGAAGAAGATTCGATAGTTCTGTTTTGGTCTTATTTATTTAGCAATGCCTACACTATGTTCTGTCCAAAATGTCCAGTATGTAGATGGTAAAATGAAATTGGAGATCAAGAGACAACTTTAATATTGCTCTATAGAGCTGGAAGTCTTCAGGAAAGAGATGATAAATAAATTTATGGAGGGGGTGTTATGAGGGCACCAAAAAGGACAATATATAGAAAGAACAGATAAAGCCAGGATAGACCCTTAGGGTATACTCATAGTTACATAATATAGATGATGACCTAAGAAAAGGTTAACAGAAAGAGCAATCAAACAAGTAGGAAAAGTGTCCTGAAAATCCTAAGGTAACAAAGTAACTAGGCGGAGAGGGAGAATTTCAATGGCAAATGCTACAAAATGGTCAAAGGGAGGAAAGTTCAGAAAAGACCATCAGATTTCACAATTAAGAGATCATAGGTACCATCATACACAGCACTTTCACTTCAGACTAATAAAGTCAGGAGTCAGATTACAAAGGTTAGAGAAATAAGGGAAAGCAGAGGAAGTAGAAAACAGCCAGTGTAGGAAACTTTTTTGATGGAGTTTGATTGTAAATGGCAAGGGAAAAATAGGACAATAAATTGTTCCTTCTAACTTGAAATACAATGGGTATTTGACAGTTTCAAAGGAGTACAGGTTCTTTTTTCAATCTTTTGACAATAGACTGAAGAAACCTCTTTTGCCTTGTTCTAGCTTAAAGTCACAGGACTGGCTTCCTGAAAGATGATTTTCCTGGGACATTTCAGTAGTTGCAGCAAGTTTTGGGTACTGTTAGTTTTCAATTAGATTCAATATATGTAACCTTTTTTTTCCAACCAGTTCATTCATGGACATTGTTTCAAGTCATGTAATTTTAATGGAAACTTGGATATCTGAATCACTTTATTTCACCCAGTTTGAAAACTTGGAATATTTGAAATTAATTGAGCTCTAATGATTAAGTTGCTCACCATACTAACAGACCCAGGCAACACACATTAGAAAAGAAAAATATTTAATTGGAAGAGAAGCAAATAGTAAAATCAAACACACGCACACACAAACACAAACACACTCTCTCAGTCACATTTCTGAATGAGTGATTTTATTCTCCATTTCTTTCAGAGTAGTTTGGAACTCACACTTATGATAGTCAAAATCTCAGCAACTTGAATAATCTCTGTCTTGGTTTGCCTTCAGAGAAATTTTTGATACCAGTTTTATAATTTCTATTATACCTAATGTATCTTTTGTCTTCACATGCTTGAAGGAATTGTTCCTATTTTTTTTATCACATATAATTTGCCAATTTTTTTACAGATATCATATCTTCTTCCTTTATATGTCCTTAGAAATGATCTGGGATTCCTGAGTTCCTGGATGTCATCATGATCCTGTATGCTCGAAAACTTAGAAGAGGCCTCCATTATTTCTTTATCTTCCTTTGGCATAATCAGCTTCAATCAAGAGTGCAAAGGAAATGGAGTCTTTCTAGTTTAACCAACCAGTCAATCAATAATGTACGTATCAAGCACCTATAAGGCACTGTGCAAGACACTGGAAATACAAGTACAAACCTAACTTGTAAAGAACTGAACTTTTTCATGAATCTATTCTTGATTTCCCTAGTTGGGAAGGATCTCTCTGCCACCCTCCTGGATTTCCCCATTTCTGACAAGTACTTGAAGTTCTTTGTGTATGTCTTATTATATTTTCAGGTTCTGTTTCAAAGTATTATTCTGTCTATGTGTGTATTCTCTCCTGTACTAGACTGTAAACTCCCTGAGGGCAGAGACTATATTGTGTATCTCTGTGTAGCCCCCAAAGTACCTATCTTGGGAATCAGACATGATAGACATTCAGTAAAGTCTCATCCAATGAATGAATAAGTATTATATCTATTCTCCACTTTTCATACAGTTCCCTCCTCTTTTCCTTTCAGCAGATTTCTGTCCACTGTCTCCTACTCTGACATGCCGTGAGCACATGTGGGAGTAGAGCAAAGGCTGAATGAACAGAGCAGGAGAAGAGCCCTTGGCTTTTAGCTTTCTCTGCAGAAAAAGTAGATTCCGAGATGTCCATATCACTTTATATACTGAGAATAATAGTTACGGTTTCAGAAAATCTACATAAACAACAACTCGCTTGGAATAACCCAGCCTTCTGGGTAGTCTTCTCCATCACATCACAGGTAATATTGCTTAGAAGTCTAATTCTGTTGTACTTTGTCAACACCCTAAATGCTGAGGGCATTTTGTCACGATCACTGACAATGACATACTCGGGTTGACTGAATTTCCCAAGGCTGCCTCCCTACTCTTTTTTGTAAAGAGCAAGGCCAGAGATCAAACTATTTCTTCCAGGTCAATCAAAAAATGAGATGTCCTAGCCAATACCACTGGCATGCAGAATACAAAGGATCTTGTCTGCAGCCAGATGCCCTTGTTCAGTCTCCACAGGAACAGAAAGTCACAGGGAAAAGCCACATTGGAAGGTCAGTCATTGAAACATGGCTATGTTCTCTGCTTAAGGTGCCTTCACTTGAGTTCATAAGATAAGCTCTGGAACAGTGAGAGCATCAGCTGAATGATGCAAACCTTGGGAGTCTGTTAAGGTGGGGCCCAGACCTTTCCTTTCATCATGATTCCTCACAGTCATGGTTACAGACAGAAAAGAACCAAAAAATGGCCTCATTTTCATGTACAATGTAAGCTCCATTCTAGTGATTTCATCTCACAATCTGAGATCCTATCCTTGCCCTTTTGTCTTTTTCCTCCCATTTGTAATCTATCAGGCCACTAACATACTAGGTTAGCACAATAACAACTGCACCAGGAATTAAGGGACAGCTCTGCCATGTATAACTCAGTGACTCGGGGTAAGGCATTCACCAATCTGGCCATGGCTTCCCCTTCTGTAAAATGAAGGAGTTGGCTAGATGATTCTAATTTGTCTTCAAAATTTAAGATTCTATTGAGTAATATATAATATATTTCTGTCCACTGAGCCTGAGAGCACAATGGAGAACAGAAATAAAAGTTATTTTGGATACAAAACTTTAAGTTTAGAAGTTACTTCTATGAGAATTTTATAGTTAGGGAACCTCAAAGATACACACACACACACACACACACACACACACACACATATATATAATATACATACATACACACATGTATCACATTGTAAGGAAACTGTATTCTTTGAAAAGAGTCAAAAAAATTGGGCTTAGAAGATCTGGGGCTCAAGTCCCCACTCTATTTCTTACTACTTGGACATTTAATCACTCTGAACTTCAATTTTCTTATGAACCAAATGAAAGAACTAAACCAGAAGATCTCTATGGTCACTTATGAGTCCAATATCTTATGATCCTATGAATTGTTTACTAAGGTCAGGACTTCCCTGGCTCAGGAATGCCTGAGAATATAAAGCAGATCATTTTTTATCAAATCTTGCCGTATTTGATCAACATGTATAAAAATCTGGTAAAAATATAGTCAGTTACATTGTACATTAATATATACTTTTCAGTTACAAGTCATCTTCCTCATGTTAGCTCAGAACCAAGTGGCCATATCACTTCCTGGCCATTTATGATCAATGCTACCAGACAAATACCATGCTTTCCCCTTTCCCCTTTATGTCTGTTGTCTGATCCCATTAGAATATAAACTCCTATAGGACAGTGGTTGTCCTGATCCCTTGTATTTGTATCTCTAACATTCACCACACAGTCTTAGGCAGGGAAAGCTTTTTCATTTATTAGGTCATTCACTAATACTCATAATAATTCCTCTGAGGTAAGTAATACCCATATTGTCATCCCCATTTTTACAGAAAGAGTGCAGAGGCTTTGAGAAATTGAATAATCTACAGTGAGTGGTAGAGCTAAGACAAATTACATTCTTAAAGTGCTCAGCTTGAGAGTATAGTAACTGAAAATTTCATTGGAGGATAAAGTTCTGGCTGATTCAGAAAAAAAATGTTTTGGGTCTGATTATCTCCTGCATTTAGAGTAGATCTCATTTCATACTCAACTCAGAATAGAATTCTTATAGACTACGAGCCCTGTGAGGCCAAGGATGTTCAATGATGATGCCATGGGTATTCATGGTAAAGAGAGTCAGGTGACTGTAGTGTTTTTTAATCAAACAAGGGCTTATGTGTGCTGTGTGGAAACTCCAAGGAGAAACTACCACCTTCATATTTTTAAATGTATTACTTTTTGTGCACACACAGAATGGTTTTAAATGGGATCATTTGTATTTGATATGAGAAGTTCTAGCCTTGAACTATTTACCAGAGAAAGGAGCTTAGAGAAAAGTATCTCTATATACTGAGAAAAATATTAGAAATGCTTTCGGTGTTTGGCCATGGTATTAAAAGAACCATTCTCTGAGGTGGCTGACAGGCAAGAAACCATCTAACATTTTGCCTTTACTGAGTCTGTCACAAATGGAGGAAGGTGCATTCATGTAATCTATCAGAGGTTCTGAGCTGTCCTTAACCAGAAGAAGAAATTCTAGGCACTCATTTAAGTCAGGAAATAGGTCTGGGAATTCACAGCAGATGGAATCCATGCCATGCTTATCCATGTGACTTAGCCATCAAAAGCTTATTTGGAATCAGAGGATAGAGGGGGTAAATGGTACATGTATATGTACACACACATGCATATGTATATTATTAGGTGGCACATACAGGCTATTTTTCCTCAGAAAGTTTGCCAATGTGTTCATGATAAAAAAAAGCAGATTAAAAAATTTAAATAATTTAAATTAATTTAGAGGTCAACAAAGATGAGCAGGAAAAATGTGTTATTTTTATAGATCATATTAGTTAGTTACTGGGCACAACATAAAGCTGAACTAAATTTCAATATACAATAATAACAGGGACTGTCATTTGACTTTCTGTGTTAGCCTCCTGTTTTTAGCTCAGTGACTATCACTTAACAAATGTTAATTGATTGACTAATAGCTCACATCTGTCTATAACACTTTAAAGTTCCTGTGATTCTTTTCTTAAAAGACAAGAAATAGAGAGCACAAATCTCATCCCTAATTTTATTCCTTTATTGGACGTATTCTCTTATCAAGGTGGATATTCTTTATGAGGATACATACAAGACTCATGAGTGTCTACAAAAGGTAGGCAAATTTCATCTATGCTGTACCACAAAATTTACCAGAGAGAATTTATCTACCCAATGTGCTGGCCTTTCTTCAAGCTTGGATACTTGTAGACCACAAGAACTACCCATCAGATAACCCTGACTCTCACTACATAACCAGTCATCTCTTCTTTTTTCCAGTCAAGATGAGTACAGTGAAATTGATCCCCCTCCCATTTTCCTCTCTTCCTAAATTCTATAATACCACCATTGTCCCAGTCCCCCAGGCTTAGAATCTACGTGTCATTTTTCAGTCCTCATCCATTCTTACTCTCCATATCACCTGCCAATTTCACTTTTGCAGCATCTTTCCAATATTCCCCTTTCTCTCTCTGATGTTGCCACAACACTGGTGGAGGGCCTCATCACCTCATGCCTATATTATTGCAATATCTTATTAGTGAGTCTGCCTGCCATAAGTTTCTTCTCAGTCTAATCTATCCTTTTACTCAGCTATTGAAGTGATATTGCCAAAGAGGAGGTCTCAGCCCCCAACTCAATAAATTCCAATGACTTCCTATCATTTCCATGTTCAAAAAAGAAATCTGAAAGGAAAACCCTCTGTAACCTCCTCCTTTCCTACTTTTCTAGTCTTCTGAAATTTTACAGCCTTCCTTCCCTGTACTCTGAGAGCCAGAGAAACTGTGTTCCTTATAGTTTCTCAAAAAGATACTCCATCTCCTAATTCCAGGCATTTTTATTGACTGTCTCCCGGGCCTAAAATGCTCTTTGACCTCATCCCTGACTCCTTGCTTCCCTGACTTCCTTCAAACCCTACTTAAAACCTCATTTTCAATACCCCTTAATTCTAGTGCCTTCCCTCTTGGTTATTTCCAGTTTTTCCTGCAGATTGCTTGTCTGCCATGTCATTTCTGCTTCATTAGTCTATTAGTTACTTGGGAAAAAGAAGCAAAGATGATCTTTTGTCTTTCTTTGTATCCCCAAGACTTATCACAGCACCTGGAACATGATAGGTAAGAAATGTTTATTGACTGACTGAGGGATTCCCCTGTATAATCTTTCGATATTAATGTGGTACAGCTCTCACTACTTGATTCTCTGTTGTCTCTGAGCTAGTCTTCACCTTCAATTCTTTATCAGCTCTGACATTTGATGATTTATAGCCATATACTATCACCAGAAGAGCATGGGTTTCAAAAAGATCGTCCTTTTCCATAGAGAAATTTGAGGTTTTCTCCATCTCTTGATGAAGAAAATGAAGCTCATAGAGGTGCTGCATATTGTTAAAGGTCCCACAGTCAAGTTGGTAAGATTCCAAGGCTGACTAGCATTTCAACAGAGGATTTCAGAATACAGAACCACTATTTTTTGTATTATGCCAATGCTCATGGGATCACAAGATCATAAAGGGGATCTGGAGAGAAACTTAGAGATAATCCAATTTGGGCCCTTCTTTTTAGTAACTGAAATATCTCATGTATAGAACCCATTGTCTCAGACTTGATTTGTCAGCTGAATATAGGGACATGAAGTTTACCCCAAAAAGAAGCAACGTAGCATAGCAAGAAAAGGTAGGGTATTTGAGTAAGAAGAAACTGACTTGTGTTAGCCCTGGGACCATGAACAATTCATTTACATGCTCAGGACCTCATTTTCTTCATCTGTAAAATGGGAATAATGTTAGTGTTAACAAATAATTGTATTACTTGTCTCAAAATGGTGCTATGGAAAGGGAAAGCATTATATGAATATGAGATACTCCTGCTACATGCAGATGGACTTCATGTCCTCAACAGCCACAGTTCTATCTGTTTCTGAAACCTTCTTGGGAACTTGATTCCTGGCCCCCTTTTCACATCAAATGTAGTAACTGTTTCTTACTGTATGTGGAAATCCCAGAAGTCTTAGAGAGTACTTTCAAAGGTAATCTGAGGGAGGGGAAGGAGGAAATGAGCAAGAATAACTTCCAAGGAGACCAACAGTAAAAAAAAA
>JAQQSK010009956.1:0-12869 GCA_028658325.1 Potorous gilbertii | reverse complement strand
AGCTAGAAGAAAATTGTGAGAAGAACTGAAATAATTCTTTATTCCTATCAAGTGTGATTCTAAATAGAAAGCTTCTTGAGGTCAGGGATGCTGTAGCCAGTTACTGTCTTGGAGTGTTTAAAGAACACATATGTTTAATGATGCAAACCTCAGTGAATCTCATTGTCCACTAAGTATAAATGAAGCATCTCAATTGTTCTCTTGGGGAGAATTCAATTTCTGTCAGTCAGTTCTAAAACTGCCTTGCAATTTCCAATGTTAATGTTGCTTCACTGATAACTCTAATAGTAAGCCTCAGAATGTCCCCGCCTTTACAAAACTTCTGAGCTGCAAATGCATGCATATCAATAGCTCCTTGGTAAATTACAGTCTTAGAGAGTTGCTTGAGGTGATGTTGTCCTTATTCTTGGGTTTCTCCTTCATTTTCTTTTTTTTTTTTAATGTTTACAAAATTTAGAGTTCTGAATTTTCTCCCTATCTCTCCCCTCACCTCACCTCAAGACACCATGAATTCTGATTACCCCTTCCTCCAAACTGCCCTCCCGTCTATCACACCCCTCCCTTCCCTTATCCCCTTCTTCTCTCTTTTCTTGTAGGGCAAGATAGATTTCTATACCCCATTACCTGTATTTCTTATTTCCTAGTTGCATGCAAAAACAATTCTCACCATTTGCTCCTAAAACTTTGAGTTCCAACTTCAATCCCTTCCTCCCTCCCCATTCATCCCCACTGAGAAGGCAAGCAATTCAATAAAGGCTATATATGTATAGCTCTGCAAATGACTTCCATAATAGTCATGTTATGGAAGACTTACTATATTTCCCTCCATCCTATCCTGCCCCTCATTTATTCTATTCTCTCTTTTGACCTTGTCCCTCGCCAAAAGTGTTTACTTCTAATTACTCCCTCCTCCCATTTGCCCTCCCTTCTATCATCCCCCCATACCCCACTTATTCCCTTCTCCCCTACTTCCCTGTGGTGTAAGACAGACTTTTATACCAAATTGAGTGAGCATGTTATTCCCTCAAGCCAAATGGGATGACAGTAAGCTTCACTTTTTCCTTCTTATTTCCCCCCTTTTCCCCTCCATTGAAAAAGTTTTTTCTTGCCTCTTTTATGAGAGATAACTTGCCCCATTTCATTTATTTTATTTTTTTTAGATATCATTCCTTCCTATTCAACTCACACTGTGTCCTCTATCTGTGTGTGTGTGTGTGTGTGTAATCCCTCCAACTATCCAAATACCGAAAAAAAATTTCAAGAGTTACAAATATTATCTTTCAGTGTAGGAATGTAAACAGTTCAACTTTAGTAAGTCCCTTAGGATGTCTCTTTCCTGTTTACCTTTTCATGATTCTCTTGACTCTTCTGTTTGAAAGTCAAATTTTCTTTTCAGCTCTGGTCTTTTCATCAAGAATGTTTGAAAGTCCTCTATTTCATTGGATGACCATTTTTTTCCCCTGAAGCATTATACTCCATTTTGTTGGGTAGATGATTCTTGGTTTTAATCCTAATTCCTTTGACTTCTGGAATATCATATTCCAAGTACTTCAATCCCTTAATGTAGAAGTTGCTAGATCTTTTGTTATCCTGATTGTATTTCCATAATACTTGAATTGTTTCTTTCTAGATGTTCACAATAGTTTCTCCTTGATCTGGGAACTCTAGAATTTGGCTAAAATATTCCTAGGAGTTTCTCTTTTCAGATATCTTTCAGGAGGTGATCAGCAGATTCTTTCAATATTTATTTTACCCTCTGGTTCTAGAACATCAGGTCAGTTTTCCTTGATAATTTCATGAAAGATGATGTCTAGGCTCTTTTCTGATCATGGCTTTCACGTAGTCCCATAATTTTTAAATTGTCTCTGCTGGATCTATTTTCCAGGTCAGTTGTTTTTCCAATGCGATATTTCACACTATCTTCTATTTTTTTCATTCTTTTGGTTTTGTTTTGTAATTTCTTGGTTTCTCATAAAGTTATTAGCTTCCATCTGTTCCAGTCTAATTTTTAAAGAACTATTTTCTTCAGTGAACTTTTGAATCTCCTTTTCCATTTGGCTAATCTACTTTTAAAGCATTCTTCTCCTTATTGGCTTTTTGGACCTCTTTTGTCTTTTGAGTTAGTCTCTTTTTAAGGGTGTTATTTTCTTCAGTATTTTTGGGTCTCCTTTAGCAAGCTGCTGACTTCACTTTTCATAATTTTCTTGCATTGCTCTCATTTCTCTTCCCAATTTTTCCTCCACCTCTCCTACTTGATTTTCAAAATCCTTTTTGAGCTCTTCCATGGCATGAGACCATTGTGTATTTATTTTGGAGGTTTTGTATGTAGAAGCATGGACTTTTATGTCTTTCTCTTATGGTATGCATTGTTCTTCCTCATTCAAAAGGATGGAAGAAAATACCTGTTCACCAAGAAAGTATCTTCTATAATCTTATTTTTCCCCTTTTGGACATTTTCCCAGCCAGTTACATTACTTTGTCAGAAGGAGGGTATACTCTAGGGACCTGTAAGTTCTCAGGGACCTGTAAGTTCTCAGTTCCTCCAAGGTGGTACAATCAAGTGAGAGTAGTTAACTCCTCTCCTGACCTGCACACTGGTCTGGGAACAACCAAAAATATTTCTGCCCAGGATCTTCAAGTAGGGTTCCCTCCATACAACCACCTCCAGCTCCACCACGCCGGCACTGTGCCTCACTCCAGGGCCACCACTTAGGGCCAAGAATCAGATCATCTACTCAGTTCCCTAAGGATCTTTAAGGCAGAGGTTTCCAAAAATAGAGGATTCTGCTGCAGTAGCTGCTTCTGCTGGAGCCAGACCACGTTCCCTTCTCATTCAAGTTAAAGAGCTTTCTCACTGACCTTTGAAGCTGTCTTTGGTTTTGTGGGTTGAGTAATCTGGGAACTGCAGTTGTGGCCGAGGATTCTGTGCCCTGAGCCCTGCTCTGGTTCTGTCCCTGCTGCAGCATGGCCAAGACTAGGCTGGGCTCCTATATGTGCCCTGTGTGATAAACCTTTCCTGTTGGCTTTCCAGGATGTCTTGAGCTGGAGATCTCTTTCGCTCCATTGTTTTGTGATTTCTGCTGCCCTAGAATTTGTTTAGAGTCATTTTTACAGGTATTTTGTGGACTATGGGGGGGGAGCTTTTACAGGTCCATCCTTCTACTCTGCCATCTTGACTCTTCCCTCTATCTTTCATTTTTGAAGAAAACCATGACATCAGAGAAATGATGACATGACTTGCAGTTGACTTTGTTTTGAGGGAAGGAGGGCTGTGCAAGGTCATCAGCCTCATTTTCTCCTCTTTGAGCCACCTGGGTCCAGTGGCCTCATATTCATCAGGATGACTGGACCTGGCCCAGGGTGCAATGGAAGACCTTGGCCCTTTTAACCTAAGGTCTATTCAGGTGCTCACTTAGAGTGAGGAGATGCCCATTCAGTGAATAGGCCTCTTTAAGAAATAATGAGGGAATGGCCCATTTAATGAGCAAAAGAAAAATATAGGAGTTAAGTGAATTGCCCAGAGTTTCACACAGCCAGGATTTGTCAGAGGCCCAGGGGTTTCTAACTCTCAGGCTCACCTCCTGATTCCTACATTATAAGGTTTCTCTTAAAAAAGTGAATTCACTTCATTATGCTCTGACCCTGAAACATCGAGGAATTCTTACTTATGTCCAACCAGATTTTTGTTTTGCTTTCATTGAGACACTTTTCCTTTCAGCAGCTCTTTAATGGGAAGTTATCAAATTACTCTCATGTACCTTGGACCAAGTGGGTACCAGCATGAACCTTTTCTCAGCATCTCTTTTTTCTCCCATCCCTTTCACCCTTTATCATTCTTTTCTCCCTACTTTTAGTTTTTTCACCCACACTTCCCTTGGCTCCCCTGAAACAAATATAGCCTTGCCTTTCAATTGGAAGAAAATAATTTTAGATTTCAGAACCCAAACCAGACCTTTTCATTGACTGCTTTCTAAAGCCATGCTCTAATCTTCACAGGACGCTGGTGAATTGTTTTGGGAGCACCGAATCTTTCATCAGTGCATAGATTCCCTTGCTCTTCTTTTTTTCCGTGAGCAGAGGATTTTATCCTTCAAAAAAAGTGAATTAATAATATCTGATGAACAAGTCCCATTTTATGGCTTTGACAAGAGAACCAATTTGTTTTAGTCATGTATATTATAGGAAAAATGTAAGAGAAATTGTTACCTAGAGTTGCTTTCTAGGGATTTAATAAAAATGTTGATTTTTTTTTTCCTTTAAAATAGAATGCAGTACATTATGTAAACTCTGGAGTTATTGGCTTTCAATTTTGAATACAAAATTCATTCTTAAGTTGCTGACTTTTATTATTTACTTTTTTCTCTAAGTAAGAAAAATAAAGTTTTAGTATCGGGTTTTGAGAAAGCAAACGGAAAGCTGAAAGTGAATTTTTGTTCTGGGAGGCCTTAACACTAAATTTTTAATGCACATCAATGTATTGGCTTATTTCTTTCAGCTTTGTGGCACTAATGGTCAAGCCATTTTTCAGTTCAATTCCACCCAACAAACATTTATGATAGGAAGCACCTTCTAGATGCCAGGTCCAAAAAACATATAGTGTGATGTAGCTGACCACAGAATCAGAAGTATGGGGTTTTAAGTCCCAACTTTGACATACAGGATCATAAGATCAAAGATTTAGGGCTAAAAGGGCCTTTCAAGGTCAACAAGCCCAACTCCTTCATTTAACAGTTGAGGAAACTGAGGCCTTACATAATGTTTGTGTGACCTTAGGTAAGGCATATTTGTCAGTCTGAATTGGTAATTATAATTTCCTTGCTGAAAGTTCCCTACCTTAATGAAGAGAGCAAGTTGGTTTACCTTTGGGAAATAAAAAAAAATCTTTTAATGACCCATGCTTTTCTCAGAAACAAAGACCTATTTTCTTTAGTGCCAATATTCTAAGATAGAGAACAATAATATGACTGTGAAATATGAAATAATATATCAGTCTCCAAACAACAGAAAATAACTATCAAGCAATGGGCCATGGTAGGAGTGAATAGGTTGAAACATATAAACAGAAAAGAACCTTGAAGGACAGGAATAAATATATATTACATATGTTTGATAAACGAGATAGGCTGGTCATGTAGTGAATGATGACAGGTGAGTAGTCCAAATGTTGCTTAGCATTATCACATAATCAGAAGAAAGAGATGACATTCAGGAAATATTGGGTGGATACCTTACATGGAGAATTTTGGGAAGGCTGAGAAAGGAATCTATCTGAATAAGCAGACAAGAATAGGTGGCCAATTGTCATCACTGTGTCTCTGTTCTAGAATTTTTCAAGGAATCAAAGTCAAAAACATTATTTTATAGTTTTATATTACCTCTTCTCTCTTCTTTCTTTTGAAAAACAAAGCAGAAGTCAAAGAGGCCAACATATGGCACTTCTAAAGATGGTGGTATCTCTTCCATTGTCGACAGTCCTTCAGATATTGTGACTTAGCATCATATCCCATCAGGTCTTTCATTGTTTTGGGATGCTCTTCGAGGTCTGCTTATTTGAATTCATCTAAGACAATAATATGCTCTCTTGTTATCTGCATGCTTCCCTTGGCTTTCAACCCTTCCTATTAGCCATATTTATTCTATCCTTTCTAGTCCCAAGATCCTATTCCTTGGCAGAGAAAGCAGAAGGAAAAAGTTGAAAAGTATTGCCTTCCCTCCATCTCGTTTATCATTATTCTATCCACCTTGAGCAATGGTCCCATCTCTTCTTTGATCATGCTTTTTCTCCACTATAGCCAACACCTATTTGTTCATAGGTTTTCTTACCAGCCCCATCTCATTCTAAGCATTAACATGCCTCACACTGTTTTCAAGGTCCTTTGATGTTATTTCCTCTTCTTGACTCTCCCAATTTTGTAACAATCACCTCCCACCTTGCTGGTACCTCTCTTTATGTATTGTCTTCCTCTGTTGAAATGTAAGCTCTTTGAGGACAGGAGCTATTTTTCTTTTTGCTTGTTTTTGTGTTCCCTCTGCTTAGTACAGTATGTGGCACATAGTAAGTGCTTAAAGAATACTTGTTGATTTTACCTGATCTGCCATCATTTTCCCTTGATACTGGCACATGACTTTCAGAGTTCGATTTTGATTTTTGATTTTCCTATGCATCTGTTCACATATGTTCACACCAGAGGTGTCAAACATGCTACCTGCAACACTACCCAGTGCAACACAAACCAGATTAAAATATCATTGGAAAATTTTAAGCAAAATAAGTAAAAATACAGTAAAAGGTGACACTAAGTTTTGGAACTAAGCCATATTCAACCTCCAGGGATCCTATGTATGGATTAGTGGCCTCTGCTTTGATTTGAATTTGACATCCTTGCTTTATGTGACTCCCCCTTTCCTTTTCATCCAAATTCATTTCTTTTTGTTTGTTCAGAATTTCATTCTCAAGGACTCTTTTCCTCACCTGGACTGTCTTTCCTTGTAGAATTTTTGTTCTTGACAGGTAAGCTATTCTTTCTATGAAAACTTTGAAACCTGTTCTCTCAGAGCATCCTGAATATGTCGTCATTCCCTCTCAGTAAGCAGGTCTTTCCTGTTGGTAAAAATAAGAACCATGATAGAATTTCCACTCCTTTTTTGTGATGTTCTAACTGGATACTAAATCATAAATGCTGCTAGCTTAATATGAAGTTGGTGATTGGGTTTATCATAACTAAAAACGACCAGCTTAATGTAAAGTCAAAAATATTTATTGGTGATTTTGGTCATATGATAAAATTATGTCCAACCCCATCTGGTTGACCACCTTCTTTGCACACTATCTTTCTCATCTTAGTGTGCATATAGCCTATTGAGTAGCTCGCTTTGAAGGTGATAACTTATTTGAATGGAGAATTTATGAAATATATGTTAAATAATTCAGTCATAGGAAGTTATGCCACATACAGGAACAGTGATTACGTTAAAAAAAATCTTAAGGAAGGGTTTTCCCAATGCCTGGAGGTCTTCAGTGTTTTTAATCCATCCTCTTCTTCTCCCATCTAAGGTTGGAGGTATTTTGATATTCACTCTTGTAAATCCGCCAGCATTTTCTGAATTTCATGTACGAAGTGCATTGCTGCACAGTTGGGGGAAACCACTTTGGCTACAAATCTCTTTACTTTGCATTCTATCATTATCTCATGTGGAGTGCACCTGTGACTTTTTGGCAGTGCATCTGATTGTAGCCAGGAAAAAATTCTGGAGACTGCTGTTGCCACGTATGTTTCCCCATTCTCATTATCTACTGGCAATCTTTGTTTCCCTTTTTATCCCCTCTTTGGAGAGACCTATCACTAGGCTGCCTGGAATGGGGTGGATATTTTGACCACAGCTACTTACAGAGAGCTTCTACTAATTTGGTTACCAACAAGCTAAGATCTGCATCAACTGAGGCACCATTCACATAGATTAAGTCCTTAGAGACATCTCTCAGTGACTTTCTTCATTTAATTTTCCATAGCAAGAGAGATGTTTTCTTTCTTTTGTTTGGGGTGGGGGGAACATTGTACAACTTCAGAAATTCTTATCTAGGCCAATTTATTTGTATTCAATTCCAACCCCTCCTCATTGTGTACTTGTAGCAAGATATACTCGTTGAGCCCAGCACAGTGTCTTTTCTATCATAGGCACTTAATAAAGGTTTCTTGAATTTGTTGTATCCATGAATTAACTTCATGGACTCCCCTTTACATTATATATCACTGTCTGGGAGTATGTGTTTTTCACCTAGTTAATTTTTTCCAGTGTGGATTTTTCACCTAATTTCTTTCATATTCCTCTAGTTTCTGCTGTGAAGACTGGTTAATGTTCTCGGATTCAGTTCAACTAGTTCAGTGTTATCTTTGTACTTACTGGTTCAAAGGATGCCCATGGTTTGTCCCAGTGGAACATGATTGTGCTTGGTTTGATGATGTGGATTTTGTTGCAGTATTTCTGCAGAGAGAGAGAAATAGTCTCTAAGAAGGCAGAGCTATTTTGAATAGTTCTAGTGGCCTCTGGGGTATCCTGCCCCCCAAGAGAAACGGCAATCACTCTTGGCAGTTTGCTTTTTCCAAATCAGAGCGCAGGAGCCCATCCCCCAATGATGAGGTTGTGGCATAAATATGGCCTTCAGGAAAAGAATCCCTTGTAGAAGAAGCTTGACTCAGAGTCTGACCAGTCAGAATGATATTTATGCTACAGAGTGTTTTCTCCTTGATGGGTTCAAGTACTGAGCATATTCCCTGGACGAAGGAAGATGTAATGTTTTCCAAGCTGAACCTATTTCTATAACAGATGTCATCTGGGAAGAGGAAGATTTGGAGAAACCTGTCAGGTATAGGAATTCCTTCTCTTCTTCAGTCCTTATACAAGACATTTTCTGTGAAAAAGGAAAACATCTTTGCCAGTATGTTTCCCTGTTTAATACCTTGTTTGATGTCAATGCTCTGTGGATCATTGAACAAAGTTATCTTTGTAGGTCTATCTGTCTTGGTTCCATATATTATTTGACATCTTCAATGTTGTGCCCACAAAACTATCTTTGGAGATGTATATGACTTGTTAGGAAGAGAGACAAAGTTTTTCAGATTCTTAATTCCTATGCTAAGAGTTGAGAGTTAGTGTATTATTTCTGAACTATGTGAAAGATTCTTTGACAAGAACCTTTAAAACCTCAGTTTTTTTTTCTCTTGAGTCAACTTCTGGAAATCAGTAAACACAGTAGGGTATTATGTTCAATACATTTCTCAGTTTGATGTGGGAATGGAAAGAGGTAGTCCACTCTAGAAATCACCCGTAAAAGATTCTTCTTGTCATAAAAATTATGTTTTGATATGTGTATTTAACATTTCTTGTAAAGATATTATGTAAATGAGAAATCAAGGATGGGTATTGGCCTGTAGGTGCTGATTCTCTTACTTTTCATTTATTTTTGGGTTAAAGAAATAGCATATGTGATTTTCCTTCCCTCTAATTCCCTTATTATTTCTCCCTCTTCGAGAGAGCTTGAAAATTAGACCTAATTAAAAACACAGCAACTATACATATTCAGTATTTTCTAGTGCAATGGAAAGTTAAAGAAAGGAAGATATATTTTTTAATGTGGCCTTGTTGGGGCTGCATCCCAGTCTTAGGTTTGAAAAATTGCGTTATTGTGCTACCAAGTGGTACTAAACCATGATGAAGGTTATCACCATGGATGTTGGAGGTCCAAGACTGATGGCAGGAGATAAGGTGGGAAAGACTGTTATTCATATGCTAGGGTCATTAGAAAAGACAGGATAATGTCTTGGATGTCAAGAGACAAAAGAAAGGCAGACAGATCAATGGTGATATTGGTGGGTGAGGTAAATTTCAAAAGTGTATCTGATGTTGTATGAGTATGGCTGAATGTTTACATGGACCCACTAGTAAGGGCTAAGGAATATGCCACCATACTCCCATTCTGCATCCTTGAGAGAATGGGGATGGGAGAAGGAACAGACTCTAGTAAGGAAAGTTGAGAGGGAAAAAGTATCATCACAGAGAAGTCTAGCTTCAGTTAAGGAGAGAAAGTAGGAGGAGAAGAGAGAGGATGTAGATAAGTTGTTGCATGATAGAATGAGTGTTCCATAGAGTTCTGTGAAGGGGGATCATGGAGAAGTGAGCAGGGATTCATTGAGCTCAGGAAGATTTAAGGTTAGCTGAACAAGGAAGAAAGTAAGAGAGAAGATAAATAATAATAGACAAAGGGCTTGTGGTCATTATAGATCACTAGATGAAGGAGACAGAAGTTTGGCAGGGATGAGATTTAGTGGGAGGAGATAGAGAAGAGGGGAGAATTCTGAGAAGGGCAAGTTTAAGGAATTGTAGGGTTTGTCTTTGGCCAGAGGCAGTGCCATTGACCCATACTTTATTAATAGGCTCAGTACCCTATTAATAAGCTGTTATCTTGTTTGGAGAATTACTTCAGTTTACCTTTTTGTTAAATTTCACCCATGACACTAGCCTCCAAAGTTCTTTAATGATGAGATGAATGGTCCCTGGGGAATCACTGTCCCAGGTGCTGAGTTTTCATTTCTGTTTTTTTTTTTTTTGCCAGATACATTGTTTATTTTGTTTATCATCATTAACAAAATCAAATGGTTCTTTTTTTTGAGGTTTACAAAGTACTTTATTTTGTTGTTGTTGTTGTTTTTAAATGGTTTAAAATAAATTTGTTTTCAGTTTTCTACAATCACTTCCATAAATCTCTCCCCTCCCTCTCCTCTCCCTATGATGATGTGCAATCTTATATGGGTTCTACACACACATTCTTACTAAATACATTTTTACCTTAGTCATGTTGCATGGAAAAATTAAAATGAATGGGAGAATCCATGAAAAAAAAACAAACCAAAACATAACAGAAGAGAAAATAGTCTGCTTCATTCTGTCATCCAATTCCATAGTTCTTTCTCTGGATGTGGAAGGCATTTTGTCTCAAGAGGCCATTGGGAATTTTTTAGGTCCTTACATTGCTATGAAGGGCTTAGACTACCAGAAAAATTTCTCTCACACTATGGTTGTTACTGTGTACAAAGTTCTCCTGGTTCTGCTCCTTTCACTCAGCATCAGTTAATATAGGTCCTTCCAGGCCTACTGAAGTCCTCCTGTTCATCATTTCTTATAGCAAAATAGTATTCCATTACATTCATATACCACAGCTTGTTCAGCCATTCCCCAATGGATGGGCATCCCCTCAATGTCTAGTTCTCGGCCACCACAAAGCGAGTTGCTATAAATATCTTTGTGCATGTGGGATCCTTTCCATTTTTATGATCTCTTTAGGATACAACCCTAGAAGTGATATTACTGGGTCAAAGAGTGTGCAATTTTTGTAACCCTTTGGGCACAATTGCTCTCCTGGATGGCTGGATCAGCTCACAGCTCCACCAACGATGAATTAATGTTCCAACTCTCCCACATCTTCTCCAACATTTATTATCTTCCTATTTTGTCATGTTAGCCAATCTGATAGGTGTGATATGGGAACTCAGCATTGTTTTGATTTGCATCTCTCTAATCAATAGTGATTTAGAGCAGTTTTTCATATGACTATAGATTGCTATAATTTCTTCCTCTGAAACCTGCCTGTTCATATCCTTTGACCATTTATCAATTGGGGAATGAATTGCTGAGTTTTCACTTCTGATAGAGGCTTTAGTTTCTGTCCAGTGTGGATGGAAGGTGGTAAGAAGGTCATGTAGGAATAGACCTCCTTTTTAAGTTGGTAGAAAAAATGTAAACCATAAATGGTAGTCTACTCATTTTCAACACAATGACAGGATGAAGGCTTGCTTGAGCTGGTTCTTTTGGGATGACTAAAGCTTTGTGGTTTCTAGGAGTGGAAGGAATCTGAAGCTTATGCTTAGATCTCTGAGCCATCTCCTCCATCATGAAATTGGTACTGGATGATTGAAAACAGGGCCTTGATAAAGTACAAGTAGCTTAAAACAAACAAAGAAAAAACCCCTAAATCAAATACTCTTCAGATGCACTGGCCTTGACACAGCTGCAATGTGCAGATGGTACAAATCCCTATTTGCAGTGGTTCATGGAAGCATCTGGAAAAACCTGCGTTCTCACTCAAATTGAAATGTCATTATTTCTGCTGTGAATATGGAGGGAGAGTTTCATCCTTCGTATCCCTTGACAGAAAGCAAACCATGGAGGCTACTGTGCTTTTAGCATTGCTTGGGCCAGAGGACTCAAAGGTAAGAAGAGATGATAATTAGTCTTGACCAAACTCAAACCAAGGACTCCATGGCCAAAATAAATGACTTCCTGATTTTTTTCCTTGATTTTGGAGGAAGTAGATTCTAGTTTTGATTCTACTCCTAACTCACTTTGAAATTCTTTGGCTAAACTCTTTTCCATTCTGGACCTTTATTTCATTTTCCCCATCTGAAAAAGAGGGGTTTGGATTAGATGGCATCTTGTCTGGGTGTGTCTTCCAGTTTCAAATGTTTTAGGATTTCAGAGAGAGAAAATATAGCCCTTGATTACATCACCATCACTATCATTGAGCATTGGGGTTCTTGTACAAATTTATTTCCAGAACTCAGAATTCACCTTCCTGATGCCCCAGCAAGGAGATTCTCCTTACATCCTTGACAAATTCATTATGTTTTCTGTGATTGGTGTTTATCTTGTCTCCCACACTACCATAGGCATAAAGTTGATGTAGTAAATAGAGTGCTGGCCATGGAATCAGGAAAATCTGACTTCAAATATGGCTTCAGACATTCGGTAGGTGTGACCTGGACACATTATTTAACGTCTATTTGCCTCAGCTTCTTTACCTATAAAACAAAGATAACAGCAGCACCTACCTGCCAGGGTTCTTTTCAGGATCAAATGAGATATTTGTAAAGTGTTTTCCAAACATTAAAGTGCTATAAAATTGCTAATTGCTATTGTTATTATAATAATAAACTCCTTGAGATTGGGGCTTATGTTTTTTCTAATCTTTATACTCTCATACCTAGAATAGAACATGCACATAGCAGGGACTCTCCAAATGTTGGATGGAGTGCATTGAAAACTGACTTGAAATAATACTATGATTTTCTTTTTGAATCAGGGGTTTAAAGGGTTAACAGAGAACTTAGAGTTTAACTAGTTCAACCCTCTAATGTTGTTGAAAACAGAGGCATTTATTGAAATGGTTTACTATAAAAGTAGTGATGCAACATTTCCTTTGGACACCTCCTGCATACTCTTCCACAATTGTGCATCATTGGATAACAATGGGTATTCCTAGGGAATATATATATATATATATATATATATATATATATATATATATATATATATAT
>JAQQSK010009955.1:0-12869 GCA_028658325.1 Potorous gilbertii | reverse complement strand
CCCCTACCCCCCTCCCACCCCATGACAGCATACAATTTTGTATAGGTTCGACATATACTTTCCTATTGAGCATATTTTCACTATAGTGATGTTATGTAGTCACACTGAGATAAGTGGAAGAAATCATATAACAAATCAAAACATAATACACTAAAACCTACAGACACACAAACATGATCTGCTACATTCTGCGAATGACTTCCATATTTCTTTCTCTGAGTGTGGAAGGCAAGAGATTTTCAATATGTTCTTTTTCTAGCTCAAGTCATTGATCTCCTCTCTCTCTTTTATTCATTTAGACATTCAAAGGTATTAAACTTCCTCTAAGAACTGATTTTGCAGTACCCCATAAGATTTGGTAGGTTGTCGCATTATTGTCATTCTCTTGAATGAAGTTGGTGATTGTTTCTATGATTTGGAGTTTAACCCATTCCTTCTTTAGGATTAGATTATTTAGCTTGCAATTAATTTTTAGTTTATATTTCCATAACCTTTTATTACACACACACACACACACACACACACACACACACACACACACACATATATATATATATATATATATATACATACATATATTGCAATATGATCTGAGAAGGATACATTGACTATCTCTGTCTTTCTCCATTGGACTTTGAGGTTTTCATTCACTAGAACATAGTCAGCTTTTCTATATGTGCCGTGTGCCACTAGGAAAAAGTTATATCTCTTTCATTCCCCATTCAATTTTCTCCAGAGATCTATCGTATTTACCTTATTCAGAGTTTTATTTACCTCCTCAACTTCTTCCTTGTTTATTTTGATGTTAGACTTATCACGTCCAGAGAGCAGGAAGTTGAGGTCCCCCATTAATATAATTTTGCCATCTATTTCTTCCTGCAATTCCCCCAATCTCTCCTCTAAGAATGTGGATACTATACCACTTGGAGCATACATATTTAGTAATGATATTGCTTCATTGTCTATGGTACGTTTCATCAGGACATGGATTACTTCTTTGTCTATTTTGGTTAGATCTATTTCTTCTTTTGCTTTCTCACAGATTATTATTAACACACCTGCTTTACTTTTTTTTTACATCACCTGAAACGTGATATATTCTTATCCAATCTTTTACCTTTACCCTGTGCATCCCCTTGTTTCAAATGTGCTTCTTCTTGGATTATGATTTTTAATTCATTATGTTCTATGCGTCCGTTTTCTGGTAGGGTTAATCCCATTCACAGTCACAGTTACGATTACTATCTCTGTCTTTCTATCAATTCTTTACCCCAGTTTATGCTTTTAGTTCTCCCTTCTCCCTTCCCCTCTACAAAAGTTTTTATTTTTGACTACCAGCTCCCTCACTCTTCCTTCCCTTCTTCCGGTCCGTGTGTCTTTTACTCCCCTTTTCCCTTACTAGTTCTTCCCTCCCTTTCAGTCTGCTGTCCATTTCTTTGCCCCTTTCCCCTTCTCCTATTAATAGAGCTACGTAGATGACTTTACTTAAATGAGTTTTTTGTTTCCTCAGTGAACCACACAAGATGTGTGTAAATCTCAAACAGTGCTCATCTCTCTCCCCTCTGTCCCTCAACTGTAATATTTTTGTGCCTCTTCCTGTGTTGTAATATTCCTTTTACTACCTCCTCCTTTTCACATTTCCCTTTTAATCCCTTTGCACCCTTAAATCATATTTTTATCATCACATCATTTCATCTATACTTCCTTCCTCTATCTATGTATATCACTATAATATATACACTTCTAAAGATTAAGAAGAATCATCTTCCCTTATAGAGATGTAAGCAGTGTGCCTGTATTGAACAAGTTTTATTTTTCCCCCGTTTACCTTTCTATGCCTCTCTTGAGACTTGTGTTTGAAGATCAAATTTTCCATTAAGCTCTGACCTTTTCATCAGGTAGGTCTGGAAATCCCAGATTTCATGGAATGTCCATCTGCTTGCTTGAAATTTTATGATCAGCTTTTCAGGGTAATTATTCCTTCATTATAATTCCACCTGCTTTTCCTTGCAAAATATCATATTTTAATCCCTCAGACCTTTTAATGTAGAAGCTGCAAGGTCCTGTGTGTTCCTGAATGCAGCTCCTCGATGTTTGAATTGTATCTCTCTGGCTGCCAGCAGCATTTTCTCCTTCACTTGATAGTTCTGGAATTTGACAGTGATATTTCTTTGTCTTTTCAGTTTTGTTGCCCTTTCAGGAGGTGAAGGATGGATTCTTTCAATGATGATTTTGCCCTCTGAATCTGGTACCTCTCAGCAGATTTAGTTGATAATTTCTTGAAAGATATTTTCCAGGTTCTTATTTTTCATCATTTTTTTTGGTGGACCAATAATTGTTAGATTTTCTCTGCTAAATCTATTTTCTATGTTGATTGTTTTTCCAATGACATAATTTATATTTTCTTCGATTTTTTTTATTCTTTACATTCTGTTTGACTGATTCTTGGTATCTCATAAGGCCATTTGCTTCTACTTACCCAATTCTAACTTTTAATAGCTTATTTTCTTCAGTTAATTTTTGCATCACCTTTTCCATCTGTCCAATTCGTTCATTTCAGGGAGTTATTTTCTCAAGTTAATTTTAGTACTTCTTTCTCCATTTGTGAAATTTCTTGGTTAACTTTTGTGTTTCCTTTTTGATTTGTCCAATTTTCCTTTTACTTTCTTCTGTGATTTGTTTTTTCACCTTTTTAAAATCCTTTTCCAGATTTTCTTCTATTTCTCCAATTTGTCTTTCAAAATCCTTCTTGAGTTCTTTCAAGATGCACTTTGGGTTTGAGATCTGTTCATATTTCCTTCTGAAGTTTCAAATGGGAGGAAAGTCTCAAAGCTGACCTTTTTGGTGTTCGTGTTTTGGTCCTTGTACCCATAAACATGTCTATAGTCTTATTTTTATTGACTACTTCTTGCTCATGATGACGACCTTTTCCCTGGCTTTTAAAGTAGATTTTTGCTTCTGGGGCATATGGGGGTCTGTCCCACTGTTCCTGTGCTTTAAACTTGGGGCTTTGTGTATTGTGACCTCTGGTATTTTCAGATGGATTCTAGTTTGCTGTAGCTTATCTGATATTGATCTGAGTGGTGTACCAAAGCACAGGCCAGGTGAAGTCTTTCTGTGTTTCCCTGAAGTTACCCTGTAGCTATCTGCTTTAAGTGTGGGAAAAGGATGGTCTGGTCCCAGAAGGTCTTCTCTCCTAAGCACAGGCACTGTTAGTGGTTGGTGAACCCCATTTGTGCTAGTGTGTTCTGGATTCCCATGGCCATGGTAAGGTACTCCTGGGATCCTGGCTTTGACAATTATGAGCTCTGCCCTCCAGGGCTCAGGATCTTCTCCTAGTACACTGAGGTGCAGCTTTCTAGGAGAGCTCCAGTCCTGTACCCCTTCAGCCATAGTAATAGGGATCCTACTTTGCAATTTTCTTACCCCAGGGCCCCTTAGACTGATCTTACTGTTTCTAGATTTTTCCTGGGAAAATATTCTCCTGAGTTTTTTGAGGCCAATAAAGGAAGAGTGATACTATTTACCAATCTCTCTGCCATCTTGGCTCCTCAAAGTTCAAGTTGATGACTAACAGACATTTAATTTGCGTACTAATAGTCTCACGAGAGGCTGCTGCAGTTATCTGGGGTTCTGTGATTCTCTCTTGCTAAATTTCATTGGACTCCCTTCCTGCTGTGATACGTGTGAGATTCTGCAGTGTTGCTTCTGCTTCATATCACCCAGGTCTTACTGCTTGGCTTTGCTATGGCAAGGTCTGTGCTGGTACAGCCTGTGAGCTGTTTGCTCTGCACTCCTCCAGCCCATGCAACTGATCCATCCCACCAACCTTCCAATCTTTTCTGTGTTGTAAATCTGGCACAATCTGTCTCCTATTGGATTCCTTCATGCTAAAATTTGTTCATATTATCTTTTTAGAAGTACCTGAAGGAGTTTCTCTCAGAGCCCAAGTGAGTAACTGCTATCACTCCCCCACCTTGGCTCTGTCTCAAATCCATCTCTTCTTCCTTAAGAGACGGATAGCACGTATGGCCATTCATACTGTGAAGTCAAGGTGGATCACTGTGGTGATTGGTCTTCTAAATCTTTCATGCTTTTTATATTATTGTGTAAATTATTCTTCAGAAACACTTCATGCTCCTTCAATTCATGTAAGTATACACACACACATACAATCAGCTATCATTTATCTTTATTTCTACATTTGTCTTCTTTGTATCTGTATTTTTATCAATCTATCTATCTGTCTTTCTGTCCATCTATCTACCTATCTGTCTATCTAGTTGTGGGTATATATGTATGTTGCCTGACACTTTATGTTCTTAAAAAAGTTTTTAAACTTTGAATTATATAAAATCCTGTGAAACGTATTTTTGAATATCTTCGGGTTATTCAAAAGAAACCTTCCAGCACATTGCCAAATGAGATATTATTTTTGGGGGGAGAAGCCAAGATGGTGGAGTAGATTCACATATGCTAGCTCTAAACCCAAAGCCCATGACTCTCCTGTAAAAAGAACTCCCAACAATTTCTGGAAAAGTGGAAGTCTCGACAAAGAGAGTGAAGAAGACTTCCATTCCAGAGAAACCTGAAAAACGAATCCCAAAGTTCCGTTGCACTCTAGACGAGTGTGGAGTCCAGCACTTCCCTGGCCGTAAGACAAAGAGAGGAGCAGATCGGGTCAGGCTTCAGGGACGGAATCTCAAGCGACCACGAAGTTCCCTATAGCCACAGACACAAAGGTCAGTGAGAGAGACTTCTGGGCTGGCTGAGAGGGGATCGGGGTGTCTCCATAACTCAGGGACCCTCAGGAGGGAGCGGCGGAGGCAGCGGCAGAGTCAGCGGGTGGCCAGAGGCTCCTCGAGCAGGGAGGAGCTAGGCAGGACCTCAATCACAAAAGGTCTCTGCATAAACCCCCTGAGGGAACTCAGCCTGGGAGGCGGCCCTGCCCCCACCTGAGAACCTGATTGAGTCTTACCCTGAATAGCAGCCAGGCCTGCCCCTGAAAGCCCTGAGGTTGGGGAGCAGCATTTGAATCTCAGGTCCCAAGCACTAGCTAGGCAGATCTGGGCGGGGATGGAGAGGAATCTCAGAAGTCAAGTAACTGGCTGGGAAAATGCCCAGAAAAGGGAAAAAAAAAGACCATAGAAGGTTATTTCTTGGTGAGCAGAAGATTCCACCCGTCCTTTCTGATGAGGAAGAACAATGCTTACCATCAGTGAAAGAAATAGGAGTCAAGGCTTCTGTATCCCAAACATCTGAAATAGATATGCAATGGGCTCAGGCCATGGAAGAACTGAAAAGGGATTTTGAAAATCAAGTTAGACAGATGGAGGAAAAACTGGGATAAGAAAGGAGAGAGATGCAAGAAAAGCATGAAAAACAGGTCAATACCATAGAAAAGGAGACCCAAAAATATGCTGAAGAAAGTAACACCTTGAAAAGTAGGCTAACTCAACTGGCAGAAGAGGTTGAAAAAGCCAATGAGGAGAAGAAGGCTTTCAAAAGCAGAATTAGCCAAGGGGAAAAAGAGGTTCAAAAACTCACTGGAGAAAATAGTTCTCTGAAAATTACAATGGAACAGATGGAGGCTAATGGCTTTTTGAGAAACCAAGAAATCACAAAACAAACCCAAAAGAATGAAAAAATGGAAGATAATGTGAAATATCTCATTGGAAAAACAACTGACCTGGAAAATAGATCCAGGAGAGACAATTTAAAAATTAGGGGACTACCTGAAAGCCATGATCAAAAAAAGAGCGTAGACATCATCTCGCATGCAATTATCAAGGAAAACTGCTCTGATATTCTAGACCCAGAGAGCAAAATAAATGTTCAAGAAATCCATCGATCACCGCCTGAAAGAGATTCAAAAAGAAAAACTCCTAGGAACATTGTGGCCAAATTCCAGAGTTCCTGGGTAAAAGAGAAAATATTTCAAGCAACTAGAAAGAAACAATTTCAGTATTGTGGAAGTACAATCAGGATAACACAGGATCTAGCACCTTCTATATTAAGGGATCGAAAGGCGTGGAATAGGATTTTCCAGAAGTCAAAGGAACTAGGTCTAAAACCAAGAATCACCTACCCAGCAAAACTGAGTATACCACTTCAGGGAAAAAACAGGTATTTCAATGAAATAGAGGACTTCCAAGCATTCTTGATGGAAAGACCAGAGCTGAAAAGAAAACTTGACTTTCAAACACAGGAATGAGAAGAAGCATGAAAAAGTAAACAGCAAAGAGAAGTCATAAGGGACTTACCAAAGTTGAGCTGTTTACATACCTACATGGAAATACAATATTTGTAACTCTTGAAACTTTTCAGTGTCTCGGTAGTTGCTGGGATTACACACACACATACAAGCACACGCACACACACATGTATACGCGTGCATGCACGCACACACATACACACATGCACACACACAGAGACAGAGAGCACAGAGTGAATTGAATAGGATGGGATCATATCTAAAAAGTAATCAAGGTGAACAGTGAGAGAGAAATGTAGTGGGAGGAGAGAGGATGAAACGCAATGGGGTAAATTATCTGTCATATAAGAGGCAAGGAGGAGACATTTTAGTGGAGAGATTAAGAGGAGAGGTGAGGGAAAAAACTTGAAGTTTACTGTCATCACATTAGACTAAAACAAGGAATAAAATGCACACTCATTTTGGTATGAAAACATACCTTACAATACAGGAAAGTGGGGGAGAAAGAGATAAGCAGGGTGGAGGGGATGAAGGAAGGGAGGCCAATGGGAGGAGGGAGCAATTTGAAATCAATACACTTGGGGAGGGACCTGATCAAAAGAGAGAATAGAAACAATGAGGGGCAGGATAGGATGGAGGGAAATATAGTCAGTCTTATACAACACGACTATTATGGAAGTCACTTGCAAAACTATACAGATATGGCCTATATTGAATTGCCTGCCTTGCCAAAGGGAATGGGTGGGGAGTGAGGGACGGGCAGAAGTTGGAACTCAAAGTTTTAGGAATGACAGTCGAGTATTGTTCTTGCTACAAGGAAATAAGCAATACAGGTAATGGGGTATAGAGAATTATCTGGCCCTACAGAACAAAGAGAAGATGGTGAGAAGTGAAGGGAGGGATGATAGAAGAGAGGTCAGATTTATGATAGGGGAAATTAGAATGCTGGGTGTATTTGGGGAGGGTGTAGGGGACAAAAATGGGGGAAAATTTGGACCCCCAAGTTTTGTGAAAATGAATGTAAAATTTAAATAAATAAATTTACATTGAAAGAAAAAAAGAAATTTTTTTAACTTTCATATCTGGCATAAGAAATTACATTAAATATGCAATTTATATACCTGGTAATTCAGTCAAACCTGTCACTAATTGACTAGAGAAATTTGCTCCTTCACTGATCAAAGTAAAATGAGCTGAAGGTGCCAACCGTCCCATAGAGGGCAGCCTCTTATTTCTCTGATGATGAAGTCAGTTTTCTATGTTTCTGAACTTTAATGCAATTTCTGTAAGTATCTGTTTGACTAAGAAGGACTTGGTAGTTTAACTGTTCACTATGAACAGGCCAGGGAGAGTAGAACTCAAACTTTTATTATAACCAAAAAGGGAAAATGTTCTTTATGAAATTTTAAAACACCCTATTTATTCTGGCAAGATATGTATTATATCTTGTATCACTTCCAGTCTTCAAGAATGAAGTTTAATGGGATAGTAGTCCAAAGAACATGATAAATTCCCAATTCGTGAAAAAAGAATTGTCAATTTTGTTTAATTTTTTTTTTCTTTTTGAGACCACAGGTGGGTTGGGGCTGGGATTTCGTTAGAAAAATGAATATATTTAAGAAGATTGCTGCAAGTAAAATCCACCAACTTTTCTGTAATTTGGAATCTTACAGAATTTCATCTGGAACAAAAGCTATACACAAATAAAAGCTTTCTAAGATCATACTAGCATGTAACTCAAGTAAATTCACAGGCAGATCTCTTACCACAACACTGCAGTGTAGTTTTAGCTGATTTTACAGCAGTCTCATTCAGATGTGAAATTTCTTTTCTTGGTGCCTAGAAGATGTTGGGACCTTAATAAATGTTTATAGAATTGATTTTTTCTTCCAAGGACAGAAGACGAAAGAATGAAGTTTGTAAGTGAATTCCCACCTAAGGAGTCCAGAATTGGGAAGTGAAAATAGAAGGCAAATGAGATACCTAAGGTAATAACTAGCAAGGTCAATTTAAAGTTTATAAGCTTTTTGGTCAATTTTTCCATCTTAAGCTGTGAAAAACCTGTTTTTAGGCTCACTGTATCCTTGGACGTTCATAGTTTGTGGGGTCTTCCAGAAGGAACAAGTAAAATTATCCCAGGTTGTAAAGGTTGCTTTTGTAGAAGGTTCCCCAAAACTTCAGAACACACAGTCGTAAAATCACTTAGAGTTCTTCAGTTCAAGTTCTTCATTTGAGAAAAATAAAGTGAGCGATTCTCCAATGGTTTTGATAAACTTTGGAGCTTTTATTTGTGTTTTGCCCTCTTTGTTTTAGGACCTAACAAAACGAGATCAACAAAATGGATAAAATTATGGGCTAAAGACTCTCTGGTAGGCAAGATAAGATACTGTTTAAAGCGTAATGGAGTTGGAATCGTGTAAAAGGGCATTTCTCTTACTTCTTAATCTTTGAGAACTGTGTGGTCTTGATGGGTTCACTTGGCTTTTCTATGGCTAAGTTTCCTCACACTTGAAATGAGGCATTTGGACAATATTGCCTAATGTTACTTGTAAATTACTGATCACGTAATTCTATCAACAATCATGTCTTGACTGATTGATACAACACCATGGATCTCAATTGTTCCTCACTGTGTCAGTGCATTTTCAACCATAAACATGCCCATTAAACAGAATGATCATTAACATCCTTAGTATTAATACTAATGAGACAGGCTACAGAAACAAACAAACAAACAAAAACGGCTTTACAAGTTTTAGTCTTTGTGTTTTTTTTAAACAAAATACGATACATTGTCAATTTCAAAGAGGTGATAATGAGACTAATGGGCTGGTCAGTGATCAAAATATTTTATTTTTCCTAACACCATTGAGTCAAAAGGAAAAGAAGATCAATCAAAGACCACAGGAAAAAAACCTCTTAATTTCATTGCGTGTTCCTGAAAAAACAAGGAAATATTCTCTTCATGCCCTTTTAAAAGTAACATGAAACTTCACATTTTATTAGGTAAATAAAAAATACATACATAAGGTTATAGAAATAAGCCCTGCTTTCGGAATTTTACCAAACTAAAAGGAGAAAGCGAAAAGATGGAAGGAAGAAAGAAGAGAGGAATAAAACTTAAAGTGGGTTAAAGAAAACCTGAGGGAAATTTAGAGATTATTTGACTTGATAATCCAATTGCAATTATTGCCGTGGTTAGGTGTTGTCTAATAGTCATTCTTCAAGGTATTTTAAGTATTCTAATAGACTTATATTTACTGGCATGAGTATTCTTTATGGTATTATAATAAAATATCTTATATAAAGATGATCTTAAAGAGATTAAAAATAAATACTTCATGTTAGAAAAAAGTAATATCAAATAAATTAAGATTGAAGTCTAGAGATCAAAATATTATTTACTCCAGACACCAAGTAATAATTCTCTTGAATTGCTTCCCCTCATTTATCATATGACCTTCACATGTACATTACTTCCTCAACTAGAATCTAAGTGCCAAAAGCCAGTACTAAAGTTTGTAGTACTTGTCATCCTTTGCTTGTAGAAGTTACATGGAGTTTGATAGGTAAAAAGAAAATTAGGAGTATTCCTGCCTGAAGACCTCATTTCATAGAAAATAAAGTAGTTCCTGAGAGTTTATATCATTCATAAGGTCATTTATATGTGTATACTGAAGGTCATACAAAAAGTGTCGACTAGTATACGATTCTCCACTAATAATTTCTTGTCTTTCATTTGTTAGTTCTTAAGTAATCACTATTGAAAAGAGAAAGCATTGATTGATTTCAAGCATTTGTTTTTGCCTTAGGGGCCAATTATCTTTAGAAACTGAGCAGGAAGGTAGGAATGAATCAGGAACTAAAGGCAAACAGAAATCATTTTATGATAACCTTAATTTCAGTCATATTTTAAATAATATTGTGACATGTCACAAGGCCTAGATTTGGACTTTTGTCTGAGATAGAAATATGATTCAACAGGTTATGGTCTGAGTCTGACTGACAAGTATGTATTTAGACTACAGATGCCAATAAATTAGTGGGATTGACTTGATTACAGAACATAATGTCAGACTGTAGAGTATGAAATTTAGTTTGTGATAGGTGAAATGTACTCAGTTCTTCAACCTGCAGCTTAATGCAAGGCTATATTTGGGGTTCCCTGATGAGATGTCTATCTCAAGTAGATGGTAGCAGTTACCGTACCTTTAATATGACCCTCTACTGGAATGATTTCCCTCTACTTTTCGCATTTTAGTTTTTATTTGACTTCTTGTTTATTGAATTAAAAATTTTCATCAACTTCATCTTTAAAGTATTCCTAAATATCACCTACTCAAAAAGTCGTTCTTCATACAAAATGACAAAATAAAGAGTGGCAAAGAGAGGCAGAGAATAACAGACAGGACAACAAACACCTGCATAACAAGAAATAGAGAGAGAGAAAATATGTAAGGAAGGAATATTATGAGTAGGGATGTGTTGAACTGGTCTAATTTCGGTGTCTCCAGGAAGATCGTGCAATATCGATCCTTCTTTTGCCAACTTGCCTGGGACACAACTGAGGCAGCCCTTTGAGTTTAACAATCTGTAACTGATTTCATCGTTCATTTTTATTCTCTTAAGAGATGAGAAGGAATTATGCTCTACATGTTACTAGTCAATTTTCAATGCGGATGCATGTATCCATATTTTTCTTGAAAACTTAATTTGTTCTTCATTTACTAGAATTTAAGAGGATGTGCTGAGAGGCAGAAATACCTCAAATTGACAAAGAAAGAAGGAAAGTAGAAGGAGGGAAGAGAATGAAAGCAATGGGAAGGACCAGGGAAGAAAGGAAAAGGAAAAGAAATGAAAAGCAAAATAAAGAAAAAGAGAGGTTTTCCTAGGTCTTTCACTGTGCACACACAGTGGTTTTCGATTTGTTTATAGTTGGTTAATGAGATGTTCAAGTAGCCATAGGACTGGACATGGTATCAAGAAGACCTGTGTTCAAATCCAATGTTATACAAAGTGAGGTTCGAGCCCAGCTTATCTACTAGGGTAAACAGGCCAAAAACTTTTCTTTTCCTGCAGTATTTTCTTTTTCATTAAGGAAATGACTGGTTTGGTTTAGATAACCTCAAAATTACTGCCTGATTCCCAATTTATGTTTGTCTTACTCGAACTCAAATTTTGTCATCTAGTAATATATTAAAGGGAAAAATTTTCTTCACCAAAATCTTCTCACACTGAACATCAGTTCCCATTTTGGTAAGCTTAGTGGCCAGTTGTTGCTACATTTCCCTCCAGAAATTGTTTGGACTGGAACATATCTAAATTAATAATAACATAATTTTCAAAATGATTTTAATGCAATTAATTCAAGTCTCATAGAAATGCCATTAAGTATTAGGGACATATTTATGTTTGTAGGTATGTTATGTTTGCATGCATGTGTCTATAGGTTTG
Organism: Potorous gilbertii; assembly: GCA_028658325.1. Classification (NCBI taxonomy): domain Eukaryota; kingdom Metazoa; phylum Chordata; class Mammalia; order Diprotodontia; family Potoroidae; genus Potorous; species Potorous gilbertii. Next base: position 1,201 of record JAQQSK010009955.1, on the reverse strand, counting down.
TGTTTCTCTCTAGATTCTCCTTTTTCTCCTCTCTTTTCTTTCCCTTTTCTGCCCTATTTTTCCTCTCCTTAACTAATGCCCTTTCCATCAAAATCGTATTAATACTGCTGGTGTTCTTTAAGAACTTTTAAAAACTGCAAGGAGCGGGGTAGAGCCAAGATGGCGGAGTAGAAAGACTCACCTATCCTAGCTCCAAACCCACAGCCCATGGATTTCCTCTAAAAAGAACTCCCAACAAATTCTGGAACACTGGAAGCCGCGCAGCAACACAGTGAAGGAGATTTCCGTTCCAGAGAGCCCTAAAAATCCGATCTCAAAGGTCCATTGCGCCCCGGAAAGGGGCGGAGACCTCCCCTGCCCTAGCCGCGCCACTGAGAGGAGTGAGCAGATCGGAGCAGGCTTCAGGCACTGAATCTCCAGCAGCCACAAAGGTCCCTCCACCCACAGACTCACAGGTCAGTGAGAGAGACAGACTGAGAGGGGAGCGGGGTGTCTCCGGAACTCAGACGCCCTCGGGAGGCAGCGGCAGCTGCAGAGACCGCGGCAGAGACCGCAGCAGAAGCAGCAGGCGGCCAGAGTTTCCCAGACCAGGCGGCCAGAGGTTCCCAGAGCAGGCAGGAGCTCTGCAACAGATCCATTAAAAAAGGTCTCTGCATAATCCCCTTGAGGGAACTGAGCCTGCGAGGCGGCCCTGCGCCCACCTGAGAACCTGATTTAATCCTATCCTGAATAGCAGCCAGGCCTGCCATTGAAAGCCCTGAGGCTGGGGAGCAGCATTTGAATCTCAGACCCCAAGCACTAGCTGGGAAGACCTAGGAGAGGGGTGGAGAGGACTCTCAGAAGTCAAGTACCTGGCCGAGAAAATGCCCAGAAAAGGGAAAAAAAATAAGACCATAAAAGGTTATTTTCGTGATCAGTTGATTGAGCCATTCCTCTCTGATGAAGAAAACTGCTTACCATCAGGTAAAGACGTAGGAGTCAAGGGCTCTGTATCCCAAACATCTGAAATAGATATTCCATGGGCTCAGACCATGGAAGAGCTCAAAAAGGATTTTGAAAAACAAGTTAGACAGGTGGAGGAAAAGCTGGGCAGAGAAATGAGAGACATGCAAGAAAAGCATGAAAAACGGGTCAATACCTTCATAAAGGAGACATAAAAAATGCTGAAGAAAATAACACCTTGAAAAATAGGCTAACTCAA
>JAQQSK010009954.1:0-12869 GCA_028658325.1 Potorous gilbertii | reverse complement strand
CTCAGTTTTGCTGGGTAGGTGATTCTTGGTTTTAGTCCCAGTTCCTTTGACTTCTGGAATATCCTATTCCATGCCCTTCGATCCCTTAATGTAGAAGCTGCTAGATCTTGTGTTGTCCTGATTGTATTTCCACAATACTGGAATTGTTTCTTTCTAGCTGCTTGCAATATTTTCTCCTTGACCTGGGAACTCTGGAATTTGGTCACAATGTTCCTTGGAGTTTCTCTTTTTGGATCTCTTTCAGGCAATGATCGGTGGATTCCTTGAATACTTATTTTGCCCTCTGGTTCTAGAATATCAGGGAAGTTTTCCTTGATGAATTTCATGTCTCGGCTCTTTTTTGATCATGGCTTTCATGTAGTCCCATAATTTTTAAACTGTCTCTCCTGCATCTATTTTCCAGGTCACTTGTTTTTCCAATGAGATAGTTCACATTCTCTTCCATGTTTTCATTCTTTTGGTTTTGTTTTGTGATTTCTTGGTTTCTCAGAAAGTCATTAGCCTCCATCTGTTCCATTCTAATTTTGAGAAAACTATTCTCTTCAGTGAGCTTTTTCACCTCTTTTTCCACTTGGCTAATTCTGCTTCTGAAAGCATTCTTCTCCTCATGGGCTTTTTGAACCTCTTTTGCCAATTGAGTTAGCCTATTTTTCAAGGTGTTATTTCCTTCAGTATTTTTTGGGGTCTCCTTTATCAAGGTGTTGACCCATTTTTCATGCTTTTCTTGCATCTCTCTCATTTCTCTTCCCAGTTTTTCCTCCACCTGTCTAACTTGATTTTCAAAATCCTTTTTGAGCTATTCCAAGGCCTGAGCCCATTGGATATCTATTTCAGGTGTTTGGGATACAGAGGCCTTGACTCCTATGTCTTTACCTGAGGGTAAGCATTGGTCTTCTTCGTCAGAGAGGAATGGTGGAATCATCTTTTCCCCAAGAAAGTAATCTTCTATGATCTTATTTTTTTTCCCTTTTCTGGGCGTTTTCCCAGCCAGTTACTTGACTTCTGAGAGTCCTCTCCACCCCTGCCTAGATGCGCCCAGCTAGTGCTTGGGGTCTGAGATTCAAATGCTGCTCCCCAGCCTCAGGGCTTTTGGCGGCAGGCCTGGCTGCTATTCAATGTGAGCTTAAGTTCTGGTGCTTAGGTAGGGGCAGGGCTGCCTCTCAGGCTCAGTTCCCTCAGGGGGTTTATACAGCGATCTTCCCTAATGGAGCTGCTGCAGAACTCCTTCCTGGTCTGGGAGCCTGTGGCCGCCCGCTGCCTCTACTGCTGCCTCCCAAGGGGGCCCGAGTCATGGAGACACCCCGCTCCCCTCTCAGCCTGTCCCGACATCTCTTTCACTGACCTGTGCGTCTGTGGGTGGAGGGACCTTCGTGGCCACTGGAGATTCCATCCCTGAAGCCTGCTTGCATCTGCTGCATCTGTTTTTCTCCGAGCTGCGTGGCCAGGCCTGGGCTGGGCTCTGCTCCTGTCCGGTGTGCAACAGACCTTTGGAGCCGTTTTTTCAGGGCTCTCTGGAACAGAAATCTCCTTTACCCTGTTGCTGTGCAGCTCCACTGTTCCAGAATTTGTTGGGAGTCCTTTTTATAGATAATTATGGGCTGTGGGTTCGGAGTTAGCATATGTGAGTCCTTCTACTCCGCCATCTTGGCTCCGCCCCCGCTCTTCTCTTCTCTTTCTATACTCTCTCATTTAACAATCTCATCACCTTCTTGCACATGTATATCCTATATCAAATGCTTATCATATCAGAGAGAGGAAGGAGATGGAAAGATGGAGAGAATCTGGGATTCAATTTAAAAAAATGTTAAACAGTATTTTTATATATAATTGCAAAAAATAGTTATTAAAAAATCTCCTCATCTCACATCGTTTCAATGATCATCTCTATGAAAGTTAGTCCCATACCTGTTTATCTAGCCCTACTGTTTCTACTGAGTTTCAGTCTTGCTTCTCCAGCTTCCTACTGGATCCTTCAAACTAGATGCCTTGTAGGGTATCTTAAATGCAGTATTTCCAAAGGACCACTTATCATATTTCCTCCTATATTCACTCTTCTTCCTAATATCCTTATTTTTCATTAATTTTTAGCTTTCAACATTCACTTCCATAAGATTTTGAGGTCCAAATTTTCTGTCCCTCCCATCCTTCCCCTTTCCACAAGATGGTATACAATGTGATATAAGCTCTATATAGACATTCATATTAAACATATTTTCACACCTAATATCCTTATTTATGTAAAAGACACCACCATTCTTTTAATGACCCAAGTTTGGGATTCTGAATCATCCTCAACCCTCATTTTCCTTCCCCTGACCCCATTCCATAAAATCAGCCAACTGTCAAGTTTTGCCAAGTTGTCTCATATCTATCACCTGCTTTTCACTTTGATGCTCAGCACCCTAGTTTGCTCTTCATTATGATTCATCTGAAAGGTTTCAATAACTTCCTTTTTGGTCTCTCTACCTTTTACCTATCACCTCTCAAATTTGTTCTCCATAGAGCTTCCAAAATCATTTTTTTTCCAAAAATATTCCTAGGATCATGTCATTCTCCTCCTCAAAAACCAAAATGAAACAAAAAACAGTGGTTCCTTATTGCCTCTGGGCTAAAATATCAACTCTTCTATTAGGCATTTAAAACCATTTGCAATCTGGTTCTAGTCTACCTTTCCAGACTTATTATTATATGTTACTCTTTTTTTCCCTCATTGTCTTTATTTCAGTCAAACTTGTCTGCTTTTCCTCCTGTTCAAAATTTCACTTATATAACATCTACACCTACAGGGCATCTCGCCTTCCTGGAATGCATCACCTCCTCACCTATGCTTCTTGGAATTCTCCACTTTCTTAAAAGATCAGCTGAAGTAGTTCTTCCTCCTTGAAGTTATTCCTGATCATCCTACAACTATTAGGGGACCACCAAATAACTTTGTTTTTGGTTGATTTTTTGTATGTTTTGAATTTACCTATATTTGTACATTGCATCTCTCTCCTACCCCTAATAGAATGGAAAAGTACCTTGAGGGCAGAGCTTATTTGGTTTTTCTCTTTACATTCTCAGCATTTGACACTCAGCACTTAATGAATGCTTGTTTAGTTAGTCACTCAGATACATTCAACATCTATCTGCAACATGCCTGTTGTGTGATAGTATCTTTAGAGATGAAGAGGATCTTAGAAGTCATCTGCCACTTGCTACCTTTGTGACTTTGGGCAAGTCAATTAATCACTCTGGGCCTCACTTTTCACATCTTAAACTGATGGGGTTGGATTAGGTCATGTCAAAGGTCCCTTTCAGATCTAAATATATGAACTAGTCTACTCATGTAGGTTAGAATTAAAGAAATAGTCCAAGAGTTCAAGTAACTCACCCAAGGACATACAATTAATAAATAGGAGAGCTAGAATTTGAATCTAGGTTATCTGATTTCATAACCTATACTTTTCCCACTCTATCATGCTGTGTTTGCTGCTGGACTTCCTAAGGTGTTGTTGTTTGAATTGTTTCAGTCCTCTCTAACTCTTTGTGACCATTGGGGTGTTCTTAGAAAGGATGCCATTTCCTTCTCCAACTTATTTTACAGATGAAGTAATTGAGGCCAATCAGGTTAAATGATTTGCCCAGGGTTACACAGTAAGTGTCTGAGGCCAGATTTGAGCTCAGATGATTCTTTCTGACTCTTGGCTCAGTGGTCTACCTGCACTGTCACCTAGCTGCTCCCCCTCCACTCAGCTGTTACCAAGGCATCATGTGTCAATCAGTCAGTTGACAACTACTATATAAGTGATTAGTATATTCCAGAGAGTATGCTGAGAATTGGAAATAAAAAAGAAAGGAAAAAAAATTACTCTCTCTTGCTTCAAGGATCTCACATTCTAATAAATGACTGTGAATACGATGTATATAAAAGATGTACACCAAGTAGATGTAAGATAAAATTTCAGAAGGAAGGCAAAGGGGGAGTTAGGCAAGGTAGGTAGATAAAACCTTCATTACAGGCTTAGAATGTTCCGTCTTAGGCAGAGGCCCAGTGTTGTTCGAGCTTCAGAGTGCAGTGGGTTTAAGGTTTTGGGAAGGTAAATGAAAGGGAAGGGAAGGGAAGGGAAGGCAGGAGGGTCCAGAAGAGAGCCCTTAAGAAAGGGCCCAGTGTTGTCCGAGTTTTAGAGCACAGACACTCCTGGATTAACCGTGATTATCAGTAGTAACTATTGTTGTTTCCCTCCAAGCCTGATATCTTTCTTTTTCTTTGCCTCATTAAAGGGGCCATCTCCTGGCTATTTCTTAAACAGGCCTATTCAATGAATGGGCATTACCTGACCCTAAGTGAGTACCTGCATAGATCTTCTGGTTACTGGATTCAGCTGGCTCTGGAGAAGTGAGGCTGGTGACCTGCACAGCCCTCCCTCATTCAAAACAAAGTTAAGTGCAAGTCATGTCATCATTTCTCTGATGGCATGGTGTTCTTTGTCAATTAAGGACGAACCAAACAAGAATGTTCTAGTCACTGTACTATGTGCTGGCAATACATATACAAATAGGCAACATTGTTCCTGTTCTCAAGGAGTTCGTATTCTATTGAGAAGAGACAACAAGTCAAAGGGAGTAGGAAAGAGCAGAATGGTATACATGTAGGGTTATGACGTGGAGCATGCTAGGTAGCAGCATGAAGGCCTGGTCCTTTCAAGATAAGGCAAAACATGCCTATCAGAGCATCAGGAGTGTCTATCAGGGACCCAGGAGTGGAATGCCTGGGAAAGGCCTCCTGTAGAAAGTAGGATTTAAATTGTGTGTTGAAGGAAACCAGGAAAAAGCAAGAGACAGAGGCCTAAGTCTGAAGAGGCCCAAGACCAAGCCTGACTTCTAGGTAACCATATCATTTTTTCCATCCTGCTAGCTTCTTCTTAATACTGTTGCACTTTGGTGATACCTCTCTGGTACCTTTCGTTTGGGCAGAAGCTTTTCTCCTGAAGCTGTCTGTAATGCTCATTTAAAACAGATTTCACCTATAAAACTGTTGTTGTAGAAGACTCTCAACAGAATTTTCCTATGACCTTTTACCCCTTAGGGATGGATTGGAAAGTGGCCAAAATTACACACACACACACACACACACACAGACACACACACAGACACACACACACACACACAGACACACACACACACAGACACACCCATATGAATAGGACAAAAACTGGGTATTTTTTTATTAGCTTGTTAAGTGCAACACACCCTTTGAAAATACAAATTGTCCGTAACAGAAGATGGTTTTAAATGGAATCCTCTTTTTTTTGTTCTTCATTATGTAGTGAAATGTTTGTTAGTTAATGACTAAATTCATAATAGAAAAGAAAATGTCCTAAGAAGCACAACATTTCATAATACTGGGGAAATGTGTTCATTGACAGGCAGATCAAGATCCAAGACAGACCCTGCTAAGGAAATCTGTCTATGCATTAACTTAGAGAGTAATAGACCCTATACTAGGTCACATAGGCATAGTTTTGTGGCATTCCATAGTTTGACAGAGCCCATAAAGCCCTAGAGGGAAACAAAGTGTAATCATTGCTTCCTTGGAGGCAGTGTCTTGCCTGATGCAACAACTAATCCCATACCACTGTAAAGGAAGATGACTGTACCTTTTACTAATTTTGCTAATTTTCTAGAATGTTGATAGCCATAGAGAAGATGGCAGAGAAGAAAAATATACTTACTTCCTCTCTACAACATGAATGAAATATTGTTGAAATCCATTAGGCAGGAAACAACAACAGATACTAATATAGTAAAATTTGAATTATCTAATATTTTGCCATCCAAGTGAACCTAAAAACTGTCATTTCTAATATTTAATAAAAATAGGTTAGTGACTGGCACAGGCCAAGAGAAAGCTGAATTAGAGATGCTAGATGGAGTTGCCAAAGGGTTGTTTACTACTCCTAGTGGGTTTGGGAAATAGGTAGATGGGAAGGAAAGAAAGTCATACTAATTGAAATTTAGATAGCCCTTTAAAGTGTGCAAAGAATTTTGCAGAGATTATTTCACTTAAGTCTTACAATAATGCTGGGAGCTACTGAAAAGATCATTGTTATACCAATATTACATATATTACATTCATTTTAAAGATGAAGATACAGGCTCAGAAAAGTTAAGGGACTTACCCATGGTTACACAGTGTCAGAGGTATAATTTGAAAACAGATCCTCAGGACTCTAAGTTGATTCAGTACTAAATTCACTGTGATATAGTAGATGTTTCATAAATATTTGTGGATTTTCCTGAGATTTATATATCCTGGGAATTGAGTAAACAACTGAAATGAACATATGCAACTTCTTGCCATTTTATTCTCTTTTATGTCTTAAAATATAGAGTAAGAAAGATCTAAGAGATCCCCAGGGGGTTGATACACATTTTAAGTTGAAGGAAAACTTTGAATACCTGTAACTAGAGTGGAACTTTGTCTCAGGGTGAAAAAATGGCTAGAAAACTAAATGCATTTTCAATTCTGCAAGAATGTAAAATCAACCAGATTGAGCACTTAATTAACAAGAGGAATTCATTAAAATATGAAGTCAGGAGAATACTACTTCTTCAGTATGGCTCTGCTCCTTTGTACCTACCTCTGATTATTAAGCAATATTCCCAATAGTGGCCATGTGATGTCCGGGTTCTCCTTCAAGGAGCATTGGCCTACAGTGTCTCCCCATGAGACAATGTCCTGTGGTCTTTCTCTTCCTCAGAGGTTTTGTGTTCTGAAGTTACTCCCCTCCCCAAAATGATGTAAAGTCACATTTAGTCCAACTCAGCTTAGGCACATTTTATGGAGTTGTCAAATTGTTACTCACAACTCTACTAATGGGTACACCAAACCCCAGAACTGGAAAACGATCATTTTAAGAAATGTCCTGCAGGCATCCTTACGATGATATGAAATGCTCTTAGATTTCCTTGGCTTTTATGCTGAGTTTTTTCCTCTGTAAAGCATCCCTACTCCCTCTGCCAAATGCACAGCATGGGGAAAGGAGATGATTACCCAAGAAAGGCAGTGGTTCTTCTTTATGCAATTTATGCAGTTTCCAAGTGCTCCCTAACCCCATTCTTTGTGCATAGCATTAAATGTGCATGGCTATTTTTAAAGCTGTCATGAGCTCTCAGCACTCCCACAACTTTCCACCCTCTGTCATCCTGTTCCCTAGGATCAGAGAAGCCTCCCCAGGCTTACCCATGATTAGCACTCTTGTATTTGAGGACAGGAGGCAAGAGACACATTGGGCACATTGGGGAACAAGGGACTGAGAGATCAAGGTGGCTGTTAGTACACTGAGTGCTGGCTTGGAATTCAGAGTTCTTTCTGAATTGGGAAAGGGTAGAGGGCATGGGAATGGAAATAGACAAGGATTTAAGAGAGGTTGCACAAATTGATTCCTTCCTTCCTCAGGGTCTAAATGGACTGAAGTAAAGCTATGCAGCAGTACTAGGTTGGAAAGGTGTCATGAATATTTAAGATCCTGATGTGGCACATCACTTATTCTAAAGTTGGAAAAGTGCCTCATAGAAGGAAAAAGGTTAGAAAATAGTACTCTGTTTATCTTTAAAATACCTGCAATTTCAAGTAACACAAATGAAAACTTCCCACTCTGAAACCCAAACTCTCAGTTTCTAAACATTTTATGACTTATTTAAGAATACATATGCACATATATTTGACAAGTCTATAGGTCTTGCCTCAATATGTTGGTGGTATGTTCTGTACAGCAATCCATTGAATGCTCCACACAGTGATAATCAAGAAAGAAGTAAAGTCCTTCATTTCAAATTGTTTAGGAGACAGTTAAGTGGTTTATAATATTATAGTAGCCATTCCAAAAAAGGAGAATAGAAATATTACTCCTATTAAATGGAATTTTTTCAAGTTAAATCCCAAGGTTTCCTAGAAGCCGTAATTATCAGTCAGTAAGTCAGTTACAAGCATTTATTATATACTTACTATGTGACAGGCAGTGTACTAAGTAAAGAGAATACAAATATAAGCAGAATAAAAGATAGTCCATGACTTCAGGAAACTCATGTTATGATAGGAAAAGACATATAAAATGAAGCAGAAAAGGGGATGGGACCAAGTAATAGATGAAGATATCCATGATGGGGGTGGTAGAATGAGTCCCAAGTCAGAAATGCAGTCCAGAAAGGAATGAAGAAATTGCTAGCCTAGATATCCTCCTTCAAAGGGAAGAACTAACTAATCCAAGGACCACAGGGTAGAGGTTGTGTGTAATGTGCCAGGAGGACGAACACCTTTGGTATGAGGGTTTGCCGATTACTTTTCAAGCCTGCTCATTCGCCTTTGATGTCTGCCTGTTTCATCTGACTTTCACCTCTGCCTCCAAGAAGCTGTAGCATGCACAGCAGCTATACCCTTGGAAGACAGGCTAAACCAGATTGAAGATACCCCACATACTTCAAACCTATCAGTGAGTTAGGGGAATATCTACTTCAAGCATGTGAAAACTCTCCAGTGGAATGAGAGGATGGGAGCAATTTGTTCCAACAGTTATGAAGGTGAGTGTAATAGGAAATGTGGAGAAAGTAGAGTTTGGTCAGGCATCAAAGATGCCAAGGTCATCTACTACATCCTAGGTCATTACCAGTCATTCTAACTTTTGTCCTGCCACTGGACTTTGATGACTCGGGAAGAAAGAGTGAGACTGATGACTTTGTGCAACTTTATCTCAGATCCAGGTCATGTGAAAGTCAAACAAGAACTTCCAATGTGAGAAGTCCAGGGACAAAATGAATTTCTAGGGGGAAGAGATTTTTGTTGTGTGGGAGAAAAAAATCTGGTGTTACCAGTGTTAAGAGGCTTCAGAACTGACACTGGTACAAGCTGGTTAAATCAGCTTCTTTACCTAGAGCAAAGGATGGGACATGAAGCTAAGAATAAGTAGAGTGACTGATGAATATCTGTCAATGTAGCCTGTGTTTCCAAAGGATTTCTACCAACCCTTGGGTTTAGTTTTATCTAACCTATTTGTGGATGACTTATGAAAACGTCCCTGAGGTCTGTTTCCTTTAGATTTCTTTGTTTTCTAAAGTGCCTTTAATACTATTCAAAAAAAAAAAATTGGGGCCGCTGGGCAGAGCAAGATGGTGGCGTAAAAGAGACAGTCTAGCCAAGTTCTTTCAGCATTCCACTCCAAATTTAAAATGCTTCAAAAGGAATTCAGGAGCAGCAGAACCAACAAAAATTTGAGATAAGACATTTTTCTAGTCTAAGACAATTCAGGAAGGTAGAATTCAGGGTTTGTGACACGGGGTGTGGGGGGGTGCTGGCCTGATGCACACATGGCAACCACACTAGCTGTGGGACTTGATGTTGACAACCACAACAACAGCAGTTTGAGGGACTCTCAGCAGAGATAGGGTAAGATTGGACCTCTAGTCAGAAAGAGATTACAGGACACTTTTACATTCATACTGGTTAGTGGACAAGGCATATCTGACGACTCCATTACCCATACCAATGTCCAGGTCTCAGTTGTGGAGCAAAGAGAAGTCTTTTCAGTCACAAAAGAGCAGAGTTTCTGAGAAGGAGTAACACTTTCTGCAAAAAGCAAGCAGGTGCCTGAGGAATAGTCATGGTTTTCCCTACAAGGGATCAAGGGCACTTCCTGGGTAAGGACCAGAGCACAAACAAGTGATCACACTTCTCAGGTCAAACCACCTTGGACACATCAAAAACTTGAAAAACCATCAAACTAGTTATAAATACAGCAGGGCAAAAAAATGTATGAAGCTTGGGATAGTGCCTCCCCAACCCCCAAGTGAACAGAGTCCAATTTTAACACAAAGTTTGAAGTCAAGAAATAAGGTGGAAAAATGAGCAAACCAAAAAAACCTGACCATAAAAATCTATTATAGTGAAATAAAAGATCAATGGTGAAAGAGAAGATACAATGTCAGAAAAGCCATAAGCAAAGCCTCAAAGAAAATAAAATTGGACATGAGCCAAAGAAGAATTTCTGGAAGAAATAAAAATGGTTTCCAGTATAAGAGTGGTAGAGGAAAAAAGGGGGAAAAGAAATGAGAGCAAGGGAAGAAAACTATGAAAAGACAATTAACTTGGTAAAAGAGGCACAAAATACTGAAGAAAATAATATTTTAAAATTTAAAATTAAGAAAGTAGAAAGCAGTGATGCCATGAGGAATCAAGAAACAATAAAACAAAGTCAAAAGAATTAAAAAATAAGAAAAATATGAACAATATCATTAGGAAAATAACTGATCTGGAAAATAGATTGAAGAGACATAATTTAAGAATTATTGAACAACCTGAAAACAGCACTGAAAAAAAAACTTAGATATCGTATTTCAAGCAATTATAAAGGAAAACTTCCCTGATATCCTAGCATTAGAGTAAAGTAGATGTTCAATCTGCCAATCACCTTGTGAAAGGGATCTTTAAGGAAAAAGAAAGCTCTCAGGAATGTTATAGAAAAATCCCAGAGCTCAAAGTCAAAGAGGAAATACTTTGAGCATCCAGAAAGAAACTACTCAAATGTCACAGAGCCATAGTCAGGATCATACAAGATTTAGCAGGTACTGTGTTAAAGAATCAGAGTGCTTGGAATATAAAATTTCAGAAGGCAAAGGAACTAGGATTACAACCAAGCATAATCTAACCTTTAAAACTGAGTAAAATCCTTCAGGGGGAAAATGGATATTTAATGAAATAGAGGACTTTCAAACATTCCTGATGAAAGGACCAGAGCTGAATAGCAAATGTGGATTTGAAATACAAGACTCAAGAGAGTCATAAAAAATAAACATGAAAAAGAAATCAAAAGGGACTCATTAAGGTTCTGTTTGCATTTCTATTTGGGGAGATTATACATGTAACTTCTAAGAATTTTATCATCCTGAGGGCAGTTAGAAGGCCTTTATCTAAACTTGGGATAAGTTGATTATATAGAGATGATCTCCAAAAAAGAACAAACGTATAGATGAGAAAAAGGGATACCTGGGGGAAGGTGGAAAGGAGAAAGGAGAAAGAGAGTGGGGAAGAACTTTTATAGCTGAGAGAAAAAAGCAAGGAGAATTCTTGAAACTCCCTCTCATCTGAATTGACTGAAAGAGAGGAGAAACAGGAATACATGATGCACACAGTTGGGTGTAGAAATCTATCTTACTCAACAGTGAAGTAGAAAGGGAAGGTGAAAAGAGAGAGGGAATAGAGTAATAATAGGGCAGCAGATCAAGGGAATTAGTAGTCAGAAGCAAAACAGATACTTGAAGAGAGACAGGGTAAAAAGTGAAAGAGGAGAAACAGAAGAAAATAGGACAGAGAAAAATGCATAGTAATCATGTGACTATGAATTGCATGGAATCACTCACAAAAAAGAAACAGATAGAAAAATGGATTAAAAGTCAGATTCCAACAATATATTGTTTACAAGAAACACACAGAGTTAAAAATAAGAAAGTGGAGTAGAATCTATTATGCTTCAGCTGAAATGAAAAAGGACAGGGGTAAAAATCATGATCTTAGACAAAGCATAACCAAAAATAGAGCTAATTAAAAGGCGTAAGCAGGGAAACTACTTCTTGCTTAAAAGAAACAAAGATAATAAAACAATACCAAAACTACATGTATGTATGCATATATATGTGTATACACACACACACACACACACACATACCAAAGAGCATAGTATACAAATTCTTAAGGAAAAAATTAGATCAACTGCAGGAGGAAATAGACAATAAAAGTATACATGTGGGGGACCTCACCTTTCCCCTCTTGGAGCTAGATAAATCTAAAAATTATGTAAATAAGAAAGAAATGAAATAGAGGAATAGAATCTTAGAAAAATTAGCTATGGTAGACCTTTTAAGAAAATTGAATAGGAATAGAAAGTGGTATACATTTTTCTCAGTTGTTCATGACACCTTTATAAAAACTCGAACATGTATTAGCACATAAAAACCTCACAAACAAATGCAGAAATATTAAATGTAGTATTTTCAGACCACAATGCAATAAAAATTGCATTCTGTAAAGGGCTGTGCAAGCATAGATTAAAATTAATTAGAAACTAAATAATCTAATTCTAAAGAATAAATGGATCAAAGCGCAAATCATAAAAATAATGAATTATTTCATTAAGTGGAATGGCAACAATGTGACAACATACAAAATTTCTAACAGTCAGTCACAAAACTACTTAGTAAAAAACTATATCTCTAAATGGACATGCTAATAAAAGGGCACATCAATGAATTGACCAGGAAGAACCTCCCCCGCCCAAAAAAAAACTAGAAAAAAATCAAATTTAAAATTCTCAATCATACACCAACATAGAGATGATGAAATCAAAAGGAAAGATTAATAAAATTGAAAGCAAAGTAAAATATCAAACAAATAAAATAGGAGTAGAAACCAGTTTTTTTAAATATAAATTTATTTATTTAACTTTTTTACATTCATATTCACAAAATTTTGGGTCCCAAATTTTCTCCCCATTTGTCCCCTCCCCCCACCCAAATACAACCAGCATTCTAATTTCCCCTGTCACCAATCTGCCATCTCTTCTATTATCCCTCCCTTCTCTTGTCCCCAACCTCTCTTTTGTTCTGTAGGGCCAGATAACTTTCTATTCCCCATTACCTGTATTTCTTACTTCCTAGTAGCAAGAACAATACTCAACAGTTGTTCCTAAAACTTTGACTTCCAACTTCTCCCCATCCCTCCCTCCCCACCCATTCCCTTTGGGAAGGCAGTCAATTCAATATAGGCCATATCTGTGTAGTTTTGCAAATGACTTCCATAATAGTTGTGTTGTGTAAGACTAACTATATTTCCCTCCATC
>JAQQSK010009953.1:0-12870 GCA_028658325.1 Potorous gilbertii | reverse complement strand
GGAAAAAATGAAAAGTTCACTTCTCTTCTGATGAAGAGCTTCTGTGAGTGCTGTGTGTGTATGTGTTGGGAGATTGTATGTGTTTATGGGCCCCTTTATATGAGTCCTTTGCTTCTTTTTTCATTGAAATAGAATAAAAGTTGACCTCTACCCAGAATTCCTGCTACCTTGAGAACTTGTCTGGGAGCTAGGGCCTTATTACTCATATTTGTAGAAACCTAGACATGAACTATACTTGGAGATTTTCCCAGAGCAAACTACAGGTAGAAAAAATGAGCCAAAAGAGAGATTATGGCCCTTTTGGGCATCTTCCAAGGTTGAACCTAACCTTTATAAGTTCAGAGTTTTTGGGAGGATTGGGCTCTGGGATCCATATAATATCAGAAACCAGAATGTGGCACCCTGTGCCATCTGCTTGTGGAGGTTTGAAGTAGCAGAGGATACAACACTAATGTTGTTGTTAGAGAACTTAGATTTAATTGCCCTCATTGTCTGACTTTTGGGGAGACTTCGGATCTATCCCTTAGGTATCCTCAGCCTTACCTTCCTCACTTGTAAAATGAGGAGATTGGATTAGATGATCTTAGAACACCCTTCTAGTTCTAAATCTCTGGTCCTGGGATCTGATAAAACTCTGCTGTTCTCTTCTTCCTCAAGAAAATGCAGAGAACCCTAGGAAAAGTGACATAATTTTTAGCTATTCCACTTCTTATTAAAAAAGCAAGATCTTGGAACAGCATTTTGAGATGGGAGAGAAAGAGAAAGCATGAGAATCCAAGGTTTTTAGATGGAGAAAGCTGTGAATAAGGGGCTACCATTGAAGGGAGGTGTATTTAGGGCACAAGACAGGGCAGCTGGAGTCTGAACAATGAACCTGATCAACTTCACAATTTTTCCAAGAGCCAAAGCTGGTACCTGGATTAATGCTTTTTAAAAAAGAAATAGATAATTTTTAAAATTTATTTTATTTTGAACTTAAGAAAAATGAACATTTTCTTAGCACAGTAGAATAGAAAAAAAGATGATTGCAAGCGAAACTGCAAAATCTATTATCTGCAACTTACCATTTCTTTTAAATATATAATAAAGTTATCATGTAACTTTTTCTCTTTCTTTCCCCTTACTCCCGCTCTAGAGATTGTTACCATTAGACACAAATATGTAAATATATGTAAAGCTATTCTAACATACTTCTATTTATCAGTTCTTTCTCTGGATGCAGATATTAGTTTCCTTCATAGGTTCTTTGTAGTTAATTTGGGTATTTATAATAGTTAAAATGACTTAGTGGATTAATGCTTAATGGCTGGTTTCTCCATGAGTGTGTACAAGTCCTTGACGTTGGAACAGAGCCTCCCTATTAACTACTCTCTCTCAACCCAATCCAGGTTCTCTGCATTGAAGGAACTCTGAACAAATCATTTATTTATAAACCCCTCCTGGTTGCTGTTTAGGAAAGCAAAAATGGAAGGAATGGTGGGATGGGACTGCCTCCTGTCATCCCCCATGAAAGAAGAAAAGAAAATGCAGCTAATGGAGCTGCCAAGATGAGAAGGCATAAGGCACAGAAATAGGAGAAGGGTGGCATCATCTATCCTGTAAAGCAAAGCTCCAAATAATAAATCTGAATGGAGAAGCACAATTTGCAGTCTCTTGACCTTTTTTTCTTTTTGGCAGGTGGTGGAGTCCATAACTGCCTTATTTGCCTTTGAATTCCATGGCTAAAGTGATGTATGGACACATGCTCTGCCTCCTTAGCATTTGAATACCACAGAAAAGCTCTCTATGAAAAGAAAGCTGGGGTCCAGGGAGGGAAAAGCAGTTTACCTCCCTCATTCAGATCCTCTCTCACTCTGTGCCCAACCCCTACCCCTTGCCTCTTCACTTCCTACTGTCCCAGGCCTAGACCTACTTGGTCATTGTTTGGGCCCCCGAAGGTAAATAGCAATTGTTTCTGCTTTGGCCAGAAACGCTGAGGGTCTTCTCCTTCCAGATTGATTTTTTTTTTTGACTAGGAAAAGGGCCATTGTTTCATTTCTTACCTAACCTTACTCACTGAATGGGTATTGCCTCAGTCAAACTGAGACCCCTTAAAGATCTTAGCTTAAAAAGTCCAAGGTCTCCTGCTGTCTCCAGGGCCATCTCTAGTCATCCTGATCTCCACTTGGCCACTGGACCCAGATGGCTCCAATGAGAAAATGAGACAGGTGACTTTGCACAGTCCTCCCTCACTTAAATCCAGTTCATCTGCCTGTCATGGCATCACCTCCTTGATGTCATTGTCCTCTTCAAGAGAAAGACAAATAACAACAACAAACTTTTGTCTGTGAGGGGCTTAGCAAGGGATATAGACCCATTGTGGACTCAGTTTTCATGAGCTCACTTAATCAACAAAGTTTTGAAAAATGAATTAGGAAGAAGGGAGAGGAGCATGAAGCAAGAGGAAAAATGACAGGTATCCTGCAAAGTGGTTGGGGGACTTCAAGGTTTTTCCTCCCCTCTAGCATGATCAGGCTTTGGGTCCTTATGTAAGAAATCATACTGATGCCGAAGTGGGAAGGAGCCTTAGGAATCACTGGAAAGGGCACTCACTTCTCTACAAAGGCAGTGTTCTCACCCAGTATAGGAGTGGCTCCCAGATCCAGAAGACCCATTTTTTTATTCTGATGCCCCTAGTTTCTCTAAATTGACCTTGAGCGTTAAAGACAGGCCTTGAGGATAAGGTCAGACTGGACGTATGACTCCCCATCCCTCCAGAGGAGGAAGCAAGGTCAGGAAGAGATAAGGTATTTACTGGGGACCACAGAGGGTTGAGAGAGTTAGTGGTTAATTTATTTTCTGATATTGCAATGCTTGTAGATTAAAGCAAATTGTTCCCTTAAAAACAAAATGAAACTATGATATGAAGTCTAAGTTATTTTAATAGCTCTGACCTCATAGTAAACTTTTCAGCTGAGCTGAAGGTATAAGCCTGAGCTCTAAGTAGAATAACAGGAAGGTGGTTGTGGGTAGACTACCCATGCAAAGACACAATGAATGATACAACCATTGTCCTCCACCATTCCAACATGAGAGAAAGGACAGACTTCTCTGATTTATTTGTTAGCACAGCAATTTTAGAGGGACACTGGGTAGAAAAGAAGTCTATAGTCTGAAGTAGATTGTGCATTGGAGTGAAGCCCTGTTATATGAGTATATATTCCCTGGGAGGTGCTAGAACCATCCTCTGCCTCAGTAGAAAGGGCCCTGAGAGCTTAGCTTTATTGGTTCAGAGCTGACTAGGCCATTGTGTTTTGTCTAACCCACTTTCTACACCTCTAGCTTTAGAATGCCTTTTAATAGTCTGTAAAGTTTATTCATTCTCATTTTTCTGGTCCCGTTACCTGTCTAGTGCCTCACCCTCCTGTTTCGATTCTGTATTGAGTTACTTAAAAATCCCACAATTAGAGATTCATTCATTTGGGTTGGAATGCTTTTGAAATGTAAATTTACTCATGAGAGTTCTAACATTTTAATTGTTGCAAGTCATTTGACACCTAAATGTGAATTAATTTATCAAATTCCTTTATATACTTCTATAAAACCAATGGTCATCAGGGAAAGGAAAGACCAGGAATTTTGAAGGGTAGAAAAGGGTGGAATACTTGGGAAATTGAAGGATCCAAATTCCTATAACCTCCCCCTGTAGCACAGTCTACTGTACGCTAACCCTCAAGTACTTATTGCAGCTTTTCATTCTTCTTACACCTAACTTCCTCCCCTAACTGTGTCACTCTTTCGTCTGGTGACACTGGCCTCCTTGCTATTCCATTCCCCTGACTAATGTCCCCCATGCTTGGAATGGTCTTCCTCTTTATATTTCTATCTTGGTTTCCCTGGCTTCTTTCAAATGTTTAAAATCTCACCATCTACAGTAAGTCAGTTCCAAACCTCTTAATTATAGTGCCTTCTTTCTGTTGTTTCCAATTTATCTTGTTTATAGCATATACATATGTAGCTATTTCCATGTTGTCTTCTTCATTAGATTGTGATTTCCTTGCAGATAGGAAATGTCTTTTGCCTTTCTTCATATCTCCACACTTAGTACAATGCTAGGTGGTGAGTAATAAAAGTTTGTTGGCTGCCATTATTCAAACTTAAAATTTCACTAAGGCTTTTGGGATGCCTTACATCCCAAACTACAACTAATAACGTTGAAGAAGAATAAGAATAAAAAATAAAATGAAGGAAATGTATTCTAGGAGGAGATGATTAGATGATTACATGGTTGTAACTAGAGTTGATAGGTAGAAAGTCAGACTGCTCTATTCGTATTCACAAGAAGTAATAAAAACAAGTAAAGCCTATGAACTCTTTTGAGAGCAGTGACCATTTTTTTTTGTGTTTTTGTATCTCTAGCACTTACCATAGCACCTACAACATAGTACAGGTTAATAAATGCTTGTTGACTTGACTTAACTTGAGTATATTGAATTAACTACCCATGGTGAATTTATGGGAAAGTATGGCCAGCATTTGCTGAGGATGAGAGGTTTGGAGGATTGGAATCTGCAAACTTCCAAACCAATGGTATCTCTGATGCATTTGAATGTTTATCACCATCCATGCTTATGCCTACCTTTGCAATGAAATCACTGAGTATCGAAGATGTGTTGATTTAATTTGTAGGATTTTTATTGTTCTTTATGAATTTCTCTATATCTTTACTCTTTGAAACAAATGTTGTATAATCTATAATTACTTCCTGGTGGCCTTTTGCAAATGCTCATTACAAGCACTTTAATATAAAATGATCAAGTGTACCAGGAAATGATATTTCTTGTTGTTTTTGGATATACACTAATATCAATTCTGCCAACTCCTTTATTTGCCTTTCCAAGGAGAACTCGTGGTCTATTCTTCCATTTAGTTGTGCCCTTTTTGTATCTTCTGATTTAATTGATAATAAGAATATTAAGACTGATATGATCTAATCTCTCTAGTTGTATATTTAATCTTTTGCCAAAGATATATTGAGAGCGCAATTAAATTATATAATGTTTAAAAACAGCTAAAAATAATAGAACTCAGCCCTTGTTCCCTTTTTACTACTCTGTCACTGTCACTGCTGAAGTGGAAGAAGTCTGCATAGAAATGAGGATCACTGTGCTTTTTTATTTTTCTTTTTTTTTCATGGGTTTCTAGGACCAAAGAATTCATGACCAAGGATTCAACTCAGTGATGATGATCTTCTTCCTACTATGCTATGCTATGCTAGATTTTGGAATGCGCTCACAGTCAGTTTCCCAGAAAATATTGGAAGAGTTTCCAGCATAATAAAATCTGCCAGAGCTTCTGATTTACTGGAATAGCCATTGGTAATCTCTGTGGTACATTATGGTGCCAGAGTAGGATTTTTGTGATGTTTGTTCCTTAATGAATCTCATTGTTTGAACTTGGCCCTGTGCTGTTTAACATTGTTTATCAATGACTTGGATAAATAAATAGATGAGATCATCATCGGATTTGCAGATGACACAAAGGTGGAAGGGGTAGCTGACACAATGGAGGAAAGTGAGAATCTACAAGAATTTTGACAGGCCTAGTCTCTAAGAATGGTTGTTACATCTTTAAAAACAAAACAATTAAATACAATCAAATACAAAAAAGTATTTGAAAATATAAAAAAAAACATTCTTGGCGTGAGGGGCATACAAAAACAGGTGGCTGATCAAATTTCACCTGGAAGTCATGGTTTGCCAACCCCAAGTTAGAACATTCAATAGAGATAAGTATATTGCACTTAGGTAAAAAAAAAAAAATCAACTTTCTTAGGATAAAAAGGGAGAATAGTTGGATAACAGTTTATTTGAAAACTATCAGTGTTTTATGGGTTATAAGCTCAAGGTGCATCAGCAGTATAATATGGCAGCCAAGAAAGCTAATGTAATCTTGTGTTGAATCAAGAGGAGCATAGATTCAAGGAACAAGGAGGTAATTGTCCCACTGCACTCTGTCCTGATCAGACCTTCTCTAAAGCATTGTGTTCAGTATGAGTATCATGGTTTAAGAATGGAATTGAAGGCGCAGAGCCAAGATGAACTAGAGGAAAGAACTTACCTGAACTCTCCCCAAATTTCCATTTATGTTGGAATAAGACAATTTTCTATCCCAAGACAGCTGTGGAAGTTGGCAGGAAAGGCCTGGCATACCTAGGTAGTGGTCTACATGGAGTGCAGTGCCTTGGGGGTGCCTACAACGGTGGCAGCAGTAGCTTCAGGAGTTCTTAGCCCACAGATGGCAAGGGGACCCTTTGCTGGCACTGAGGGCAGGACCCTGTTGCATTGTCCATATGCGGTTTTGGATTTCAGTTCCAGGGTAAAGAAGAGCCCTAGTGCTTGAAGCTGTAGAAGTGTAGGGGCCTTAGTCACAGTTCCAGGGTCAAGAGGAACACAAACACTTTTGCCTACAGGGAAACAAGGTCCTTTCCTGGGTAAAGAGCAGAGCACAGGTAGCACCTTGGAAGTACCCAAAACTTACAGTCCCCCAGAACGAACTCTGTAAACAGCATCATGAAAACCTACAGCTTGGGACATCACTCACTCTACTTCAGGAGCAGAGCCCAATTACATAAAGTTAAAAGCCAAGAGACAGGCTGGGATCTACATTTCTCTAATCAACAATGATTTCAAGTATGTTTTTTCGTAGATTGTTTTGATTTCTTGACTATAATTTTTTTTTATTTCTTCATTGGAAAACTGTCTGTTTATATCCTTGACCATTTATCAACTGAGGAGTGACTCATAATCTTATAGATTTGAGAAAGTTCTTTATATATTTTAGATATGAGATATTTATCTGATAAACTGTCTTTAAAAATTCCCCTACACCAATTTTCTGCTTTCCTCTCATCTTGGCTATATTTGTTTTATTTGTACAACCCCTTTTTAATTTAATGTAGTCAGAATTACACATTTTACCCATAGCTTTGCTCTTTATCTTTGGTTTATTGATAAATTGTTCCATAAGTCTGATGAACAATATGTTCCATGTTCTTCTAAGCTTTTTGGTAAAATCTCTCTTTATATCTAGGTCATGTATCCATTTTGACCTTATCTTAGTAGATGGTAGTACTTGGTTGATGCCATATTGTTTTCCAGTATTCTCAACAATTTTTCTTTTACTAAATAATGAATTTAATTCAGATTAAAACAACCTTGACATATTGTTTTGCACTTACCAAAATTAACTATGAAGGACATATGAACAAAGAAGTTATCTGCATCAAGAGAAAGAGCTGATAAATAGAAATATATATGGAATAATTATATATATCTATATATATAATGTATGTATGTATATGTGTATACATAGATATACACATACATATATACACACATACATACATACACCTATTGGTGTCTAATGGTAGCCATCTCTAGGGTGGGCAGAGAGGGAAGAAAAACAGAAAATTTACATGATACATGATAACTTTGTTGTATATTTGAAAGGAATAGCAAGTTGTACATAGTAGAGTTACAGTTTCATATGCAATCATCTTTTTTATTATACTATGTTATAGAAATGCTTGTTTTATTCCATAAATTAAAAATAAAGTAAATTTAAAAAAAAAGAAAAAATAGGCTGGAAAAATGAGCAAAATACAGAAAAAGAACCTGACTTTAAAAAGTTGCTATGTTGACAGAAAAGATAAAGACAGACTCAGAAGAAGACAGCACAGTCAAAACCTACAAGCAAATCTTCAAAAGAAAATAAAGTGAATTGGGCACAAGTCCAACAAGAATTCCTGGAAGATATCAAAAAAATTTTAAATGCCAAATAAAACAAACAGAGAACAAATTAAGAAGAGAAATGGCAGTGATGCGAGAAAATTATGAAGAGAGCTTAGTAAAAGAGGCACAAAAATATTGAAGAAAATAACACCCAAAAAACAAAATTGGCCAAAATGTAATAGAGGAACAAATATTCTCTAAAGAGAATACACTTTAAAAAGCAGAATTGGTTAAATGGAAAAAACAACACAAAAATTCACCGAAGAAAACAATTCCTTAAAAATCAGAATTGGACAAATGGAAGCTATTGACTCCATGAGAGATCAAGAAGCAATCAAACAAAGCCAAAAGTATGGGAAAAAGGAGAAAATGTGAAATCTCTCATTGGAACAATGATTGACCTGGAAAACAGATCAATAAAGGACATTTTAAGAATTATTGGGCCACCTAAAAGTCACAATAAAAAGGAAGCCCAAACATACATTTGAAGACAGTATTAAAAACTGACCTATATATTATCTGCTAGAACCAGAGGGAAAATAGAAACTGAAAGAATCCACTAATCACCTTCTGAAAGAAATCCCAAAATGAAAACCCTCAGGTATATTATACTCAAATTTTAGAGCTTTCTAGTCAAGGAGAAAATATCTTTTCAAAAAATTAATTCATTTATTTTTAGTTTGCAACATTCAATTCCACAAGATTTTGAGTTCCAAATTTTCTCACCATCTCTCTCCTCTGCTCACCCAAGAGATTTTGCATTCCAATTACTCCTTCCCCCAATCTGTCCTCTCTTCTATAACATCTCTCCCTTTTCCTTCCCCTCTATTTTCTTATAGGGCAAGATAGATTTCTATACCCCATTGCCTGTATGTCTTATTTCCCAGTTGCATATAAAATGAATTTTTAATATTTGTTTTTAAAACTTTGAGTTACAATTTTCCCCCTCCCTCCCCATCCATCCCCACTGAGAAGACATGCAATTTGATATAGCTTATTCATGTGTAGTCATGCAAAACACTTCCATAACAGACATGATTTGAAAGTATAACTATATATTTCCCTCCATTCTATCCTGCCCCCCATTTATTCCATTCTCTCTTTTGACCCTATCCCTCCTCAAAAGGATTTACTTCTAATTACCTCCTCCTCAAATTTGCCCTCCCTTCTATTATCCTGCCCACCTCTGCTTATCTCCTTTTCCCCTAATTTCCTCCCTCCTGTAGTGTAAGATAGATTTTCATACAAAGTTGAGTGTGTATGTTATCCTCTCCTTATGCCAAATCTGGTGAAAGTAAGGCTCAGTCTTTTCCTCTCACCTCCTCCTTCTTTCCCTCCATTGAAAAAGCTTTTTCTTGTCTCTTTTATGTGAGAGATAATTTACCCCAACCTATTTCTCCCTTTCTTCTCTCTCACTCCTTAATTTTATTTTTTTAGATATCATCCCTTCATATTGAACTCACTCTGTGCCCTCTGTCTACATGTATATAATGCCTCCAACTACCCTAATACTGAGAAAAGTCTTAAGAGTTACAAATATGATCTTTCCATGTAATGGAAATTATGGAAATGGAAATGAAAAAAATGAAAAACTCTTTCCATGTAAATAGTTCAACTTTAGTAAGTCTCTTGATTTCTCTTTCCTGTTTATCTTTCAATGCTTCTCTTGATTCTTGTGTTTGAAAGTCAAATTTTCTATTCAGCTCTGGTCTTTTCATCAAGAATGCTTGAAAGTCCTCATTTCATTGAAATTCCATTTTTTCCCTGAAGTATTATACTCAGTTTGCTCAGTAGGTGATTCTTGGCTTTAATCCTAGCTTCTTTGTTCTCTGGAACATCATATTCCAAATTCTCCAATCCCTTAATGTAGAAGTTGCTAGATCTTGTATTATCCTGATTTCCATAATACTCAAATTGTTTCTTTCTGGATGTTTGAAATATTTTCTCTTTGACCTGGGAGCTCTGGAATTTGCCTATAATATTCCCAGGAGTTTTCCATTTGGAATCTCTTTCAGGAGGTGATTAGTGGATTCTTTCAATATTTATTTTAAGCTCTGGTTCTAGAATCAGGGTAGTTTTCCTCGATAATTTCTTGAAAGACACTGTCTAGGCTGTTTTTTAATCAGAGCTTTCAGGTAGTCCAATAATTTTCAAATTATCTCTCTTAGGTCTATTTTTCAAGTCAGTTATTTGTCCAATGAGATATTTCACATTG
This sequence comes from Potorous gilbertii, assembly GCA_028658325.1. Taxonomy (NCBI): domain Eukaryota; kingdom Metazoa; phylum Chordata; class Mammalia; order Diprotodontia; family Potoroidae; genus Potorous; species Potorous gilbertii. The sequence goes on along the minus strand of JAQQSK010009953.1, from coordinate 2,883 downwards.
TTTTCTATTTTTTTCATTCCTTTGGTTTTGTTTTATAATTTCTTGATTTTTCATTAGCTTCTATTTGCTCCATTATAATCTTTAAGGAATTATTTTCTTCAGTGAACTTTTGAACTTCCTTTTTCATCCGGCCAGTTCTGCTTTTCAAGACATCCTTCTCCTCATTGGATTTTTGAATCTCTTTTGCCATTTGGGTTTGTCTATTTTTTAAGCATTTCAGCATTTTTTTGGGTCTCCTTTAGCAGGCAACTAATTAGTTTTTTGTGATTTTCTTGCAACACTCTCATTTCTCCTTCCAATTTTACCTCTACTCCTACTTGACTTTCAAAATCCTTTTTGAACTCTTCCATGTCCTGAGACCAATTCATATTTGTCTTGGGGGCTTAGGATGTAGGATACTTTGTTTTCTTCTTCTGTTTATATATTTTGAATATTTGTATATTTTGGTCTTCCTTGTCACCAAATCAAGATGCTATAGTCTGATTCTTTTTCCAGTTTATGCTCATTTCTCCAGTCATTTACTTGACTTTTGATCTATTTGTCAAGGTAGTTCTCTGTTTCTAGTGGGGGTGGGGGTATGTAGTGTCAGTCACTTGATCCCCAGACAATTTGTGAGTCTAGAGTTTCAGGCTGCTGCTGACCCTGCTGCTGTTGTGACTGGGCTCCTCTGCCTGTCCTAACTCCCCTCCCCCACCATCCTGAGGTTGGGGCTGGATCACTCTACTCTCTCACACCTGTCTGATAGGTTTTTTCCACTGACCTTCCAATTTGTCCTCAGTGTTTTGAAGTTGTGTAGTCTGGAAACTGCCACAGGTGCAAGATATTTAGTCCCCCTGAGGCCTGCTCAGGTCATGTCTGTGTTGGCACTGCTCACACTGGACTGCATTCTGTTCCCAGACTGGCTTGATAGATAGTTCCTATTGACCTTCCAGGCTGTCTTGGGCTGGAGATGTGCTTCACTCTGTCATCCTGTGAGTTCTGTAACTCCTGAACTTGTTTAGAGTCATTTTTTTTTTATAGATATTTGGCTGGGCTTAAGGGGAAAGCTCTAGAAAGTCTTTGCTTTTACTCCATCCTCGTGGCTCCACCCCTCAAGGAAAAAATATTGCAAGCAGCCGTAAAGTAACAATTCAATTATGGTGGAGCCACAGTCAGGATCACACAAGATGTAGCAGTTTCTTCATTAAATGATCAAAGGGCTTGGAGTATGATACTTTAGAAGGCAAAGGACCTAGGATTACAACCAAGAATAACCTACCCAGAAAAACTGAATATAATCCTTCAGGGAAAAAATGGCTATTTAATGAAATAGAAAACTCTCAGGCATTCCTGATGAAAAGACTAGAGCTAAAAAGAAAACCTGACTTTCAAATACAAGACTCAAGGACATTATAAAAATGTGTACATAAAAGAAAAATCCTAAGAGATTCAATAAAAGTAAACTGTTTACATTTATGTATGGGAGGATGATGCTTATAACTACAAAATTAATCATTTTAAGGCATTTAGAAGGAGTATGCATAGGTAAAAGGTACAGGTATAAATTATCACAGGATGATTTCACATAAATATAATTAAAGGGTGAGAAAGAGGGATGCACTGAGAGAAAGGGAAAGTGGGGAGAAAATGAATAGGGAAAAATGATATCAGGTAAAAGAGGCATGAAAGGAAGAACTTTTACAGAATAGGAGGAAATGGGGGTGGTGATGGGACAGTGTTGAAACCTTAATCTCATCAGAATTGACTCAAAAGGGAATAGTATATTCACTCAGTTTGTATAATATTCTATCTTACCCTACTGGGAAGTAAAAGGGGAAGGAAACAAAAGAAATGAGGGGGTCTATAGAAGTGAGAGTGGATTAAGGATTAAAAAGCTGAAACAAAATAGAGTTTTGAGGATGGAAAGGTTAAAAAAAAGGAGAGAGAGAGAATATACAAAAAAACTAGGATAGAGAGAATACACAGTTAGCAATTATAACAGTGATTGTGAATGGAATGAACTCACCCATAAAACAGAAGAAAATAGCAGAATGGATTAAAAAACCATTATTCAATAAAACATTGTTTAAAAGGAACACACTTGAAACAGAGATACACGCAGAATTAAAATAAGGGACTGGAGCAGATTATTGTGTTATTGTGCTTCAGCTGATGTAAAAAAAAGCTGTGGTTGCAAATACGGGCTCAGACAAAGCAAAAGCAAAAGAAGATACAATTAAAAGTGATAAGTAGAGGAACTACATTTTGCTAAAAAGGTACTTAGACAATGGAATAGTCTCAATTCTAAACATATAGGCACAAAATGACATAGTATCCAAATCCTTAAAAGTTAAATGAATTACAGAAGGAAATACACAAGAAAACTGTTGTAGTAGGGGACCTTTACTTTCTCTTCTCAGAATTAGATAAGCCTAACCATAAAACAATTAAAAATGAAATTAAGATGATGAATAAAATTTTATTAAAGTTAGATATAAACATTCCTTTGAAGAAAATTGAATAGGAATAGAAAGAAGTATTCTTTTTCCTTACCTGTATGTGGCACTTAAAAAAAAAATTGACGACATGTTAGGGCATAAAAAAACCTCACAACCAAATGCAGAAAAGCAGAAATATTTAATGCATCCTTTTCAGACCTTAACACAATAAAAATTACATTCATTAGAGGGCTATGAAAGCATAGATTAAAAAAAATTGGAAATAAAATAATAAAATCCTGAAGAATGAATGGATCAAAGAATAAATCACAAATTTCATTTTTTTATTTTTTTATTTTTATTTTTATTAATAAATTTATTTATTTATTTAACTTTTTACATTCATTTTCACAAGCACTTGGGTTCCAAAATTTTCTCCCCATTTGTACCCTCCCCCCTCCCCAAT
>JAQQSK010009952.1:0-12871 GCA_028658325.1 Potorous gilbertii | reverse complement strand
CTTGACTTCTGAGAGTACTCTCCACCCCTGGCCTAGGTCTGCCCAGCTAGTGCTTGGGGTCTGAGATTCAAATGCTGCTCCCCAGCCTCAGGGCTTTTGGTGGCAGGCCTGGCTGCTATTCAATGGGAGCTTAATTTCTGGTGCTCAGGTGGGGGCAGGGCTGCCTCCCAGGCTCAGTTCCCTCAGGGGGTTTATGCAGAGACCTTTTGTAATGGAGCTGCTGCCAAGCTCCTGCCTGCTCTGGGAGCCTCTGGGCACGTGCTGCCTCTGCTGCTGCCTCCAGAGGGGGCCCGAGTCATGGAGATACCCCGCTCCCCTCTCAGCCTGTCCAGATATCTCTCTCACTGACCTGTGCATCTGTGGGTGGAGGGACCTTCGTGGCTGCTGGAGATTCCATCCCTGGAGCCTGCTCGGATCTGCTCGCTCCATTCAGTGTGGCGTGGCCAGGGCAGGGCAGAGCTCCTCTCCTGTCCAGTGTGTGATGGACCTTTGAGATTGGTTTTTCAGGGCTCTCTGGAACGGAAATCTCCTTCACTGTGCTGCTGTGTGGCTTCCACTGTCACAGAATTTGATGGGAGTTCTTTTTAGAGGAAATCTATGGGCTATGGGTTCGGAGCTAGCATATGTGGGTCTTTCTACTCTGCCATCTTGACTCTGCCCCCGAGATGAGACTTCTAACCTTAGAGCACAGTTTGTGAAAAATCATTGAAGAGGGAGATGGAATTTTGTGTACCAGAAGTAGTTTTCAGGTCTTTTGGCTTATGAAAATGCATAGAGATCAAGGGAGTTGTATAGAGTTTAGAGAAACCCTGGTGTTTCAATTTATTTAAAACACAGATTTCAAGAAGGGAAATCACATGAAATAATAGTGGAAAGATATATTGGAGACATACTGTGAGAAGTCTTAAATGTTAGTTAAATTCTAACCTATAATTTTCTTCCATTGGCCCTACATCTTTCCTCTGGAAATATCCCCACTTCTAGATTTTTCAATAAGATTGGACAACATTCTTGTATTTTGCCCTTGACATACAAGATTTAGAATATTTTATTTAGTTCTGTACATTAAATTTTGATTTGGATGTTGACAACTGAGATATATGTACAAAGGAGTGTGACAAGTATGGTGTGAGGGATACAAAATCAATATGACAAAACTTGATATGTGTAGTAGGGTGGAGAGAAAACTTTAGGATTTAGCTAAGAGAGTTACATTTGTAAATATCTGAAGATCACTCATGTGGAAGAGAAGTCATATTTTGAAGCCTAGGAATCTATTAGCCTTTTTATGCTATATAATATGCTATATAATATTGCTGAATTATATTGAGCTTTCTATCAACAAAAATCCCTAAGACTTTCCACATGATTTGCTGCCATGGTTTATATCCTCCTTCCAGTAATGTTGCAGTTAATTTTTAAACCAAAATTAAGAATTTAATATTTATGCCTTTTAAAGTATATCTTATTAGCTCTGATCCACAATTCTCAAGTTGTCACTATTTTTAGTCTTTCCTACTATATATAAAATAATCTTTCAACTTGATCAACGAATTTATAAGTTGTCATTTGTTCCCTGTGGTATCATATCCTAGACATTGAAGCATTAATTGATATTCTTTGGGAATGAATATTCAACAAATTTTTTATCCCTTTAACAGTATTGTTATACTACTCACATACTTCTATTGTCTCCACAAGATACCCAGGGATATTCTGTAAAATATCTTGTGGAAATCGAGACACAAAGTCTCTAGTCTCAGTCTTGGAATGCTATTAACAAAGAAAATAGTCTTAGTCTTCCAGATATCTACCAGAGACTTATTATTGGGCTTTAGGGAAAAATAGAAAAAAAATTTCTCTTGGTTTCAAGAAATATTCACTAATGCACTGGAGAAGTAGGGGAGGGAATTGAAACAGGCAGATATAATAAAACATTTTCACAGAGTATGGCATTATGTAGGGATAAATATACGATGAATTGTGATTAAATATCATTCTGATATTTTTTCTGACACAATTCTTCAAACATGGTAGCACACAATAGGAACTAAAGTAAGCTGAGGATAAGACGGTGAAAATGAAATATACTCTGACCTCCAGGAATTTATATTCCATTGGTGGTGAATAGTACATACATCAAATAATAAATCAATATGTAAAATAGTTCATTAGAAGAACAATAAAACAGTGAACTAGAAAATTTAGAACTTTAGAGAAAGGCAAGGGTATCTGCAAATGCATATAAGGAATTGGGGCATTAAAAGTGAGAGAACGATGATCCTTGGTAGGAAATAAAAAGTCAACCAATTTGACTTGATTATAAAATATCTTGATTACACCACCAGTAATGGGCAGTTAAATAGATAAGATTCTTTTATAGTGCATCTTTTTTTGTCATGGCCAATAAGTGGAATCTGAAGATTCCCATGAATTGAGGAGTGCATGAACAAGTTATGGTAAAAGATTGTGGAGGGATCTTATTTTGTTATAAGAAATGAAGAAGATGGTTTCAGGAAAATTACAGGGAAGTAAAACCTACATGAAGTGATGCAAAGTGAAGTAAGCAGAAACAGAAGAATCTACACAGAAATTTTGCAATTATAATCAACCATGAAAGACATATCAACTGCCTAGCACAATAAACCATGATAATTACAAAGGACTCAAGACAAAATGTTATCTACCTTCAGAGAGAGAAGTGATTGACTTTGAGTGAAAAATTCTGTATATCTTTTCCCTCAGGTTTACAATCCAGGATTCATCCTAGATTCCTCAATTCTCCCACAAACATCCCCATACACAAGTTGTTACCTTTGCAAAATCTTTTTACAATATACTCCCTTCTTTCCTCGGACACTGCCTACTCCCTAGTGCAAATCCTCATCCTCACGTCTTCAATGTTGCCATAGCCTGTTGGTTGGTCTGCCTGCTTCGAGTCTTTCCCTATTCTAATCCATCATCCACTCAGCCACTCAAGTCGCTGTACTAAGGGGCAGGTCCAAGTATATCAACTTTCCCTTTCAATAAACTCCAAAGTGCTCTGTCTGGCATTCAGTGCCCTTCATAACCTAGCCCCCTTCTACTCTTTACAGGCTTCTTGTATCTTACTTCTAAGTAATCTTCAATCCAGTGACACTGACCCCCTGGCTATTTCACAAACAAGACCTTCTATCTCTCAGCTGGGAGCATTTTCTCTGACTGTGCTTTATGCCTGGAGCACTTTCTCTCTTCTACTCCTCCCTGGATCCTTTTATGTACTAACTAAAACCTCACCTACAGGGAGTCTTCCTCTATCCATATTAATCTCATTGACTTGTCTTTGTTAATTATTTCTTATATATCCTTTATATAGATTGATTTGTATATATTTCTTTGTATATTGTTTCCCTCTTTAGACTGTAAGCTTCTTGAAGGCAAGAACTTTCAGCAACTTTTTGTGTCTCTAGAGTTTAACATAGCGACTGGTATATATAAGGCATTTAAATGTTTATTGATTGACAGATATCGTAGGTGTATATATATATATATATCTCCTAGCAGTCTTCTAGATCGGCTCCCTCCCCCTAAAAACTCAACACTTCTCTAGTTTAAAAAATAGAATTACCTTGAAAATATAGCATATGGGGTTCTTTAGGACATTTCATTATAATAAATAGTGTATCTTAATCCAGTGTTCCATGGAGCCTGAGAAGTTTTCCTTTGAGTCTACATAAAAGAAAGATAAATTTGTTAATTCAACCCATGTAATTGTAATCAGTGACCAGATATTTCAAAGGAGTATGAATTTTAAGCTATATGACATTGGAAGTATAGGCTGTTTTTACTGTATATCACCTAGCAACATATTCTGCATTCCTAAAAAAACAAAAGATTATAAAACTCATGTCAAATGTGAAATGGCTACATGAGTAAAAAAGGAAAAGGAAAAAATTACGGGTATTATAAATACCTTCACTATGGACTTTTATACAGATTCAAGAAAATTAGCAATGAATGAGATCTTAGAATTCCCTACTCTAAACCCTTCATTTTAATAAATTAGGAAACTAAGTCCCATAGCAGTGATTTCCTCCAGTTCACACAGATAGTAAGAGGAACAATCCGATTTCCAGCTCAGTTTTTTCCTTGCAATTCCTGATCTCACTTCAAATTCTGTCCCTTTTCTCTCATATTCTTTCCACCATCAATAAATTGACATGCATTTATTAAGTTCTTACTATGTCTTAGGCACTGAGCTAAGTGTTAGTGATATAAAGAAAAAGGTTAAAAACAACATTCTCTGATATGAGAGAATTTATGTTCTCACAGGACAGGTAGGGAGATGCAATAAATGTATGCAAGACACATTCAGAGTACATGAAAGATAACTTTGGAAGTAAAGACAGCGCTAGAAGTAGGGTTGAGAGAGACCATGGAAGACTTCTGTGTTCATCTCTATTGTAGAATGAGCAAGAGGAATGGGATTTCATTTGAAGCATGAGGTTTTTAAGTTAAATTTAACAAAGAGTTTTCTGACAATAGTGGTAAAAACAAAAGGAAAAATGAATTTAAAAGAACAGCTGCAATCTTTTCCCTAAGGGTTGGAAACTAGTACTTCTTAGCAAGCATAGGGGATACTTTAATGTGTCATGTCTGAAAGGAATAGCCAATAGCATTGCGTGTTTTATTGGTAGTTTGCAGATTACAATGGAAATAAAGGAAAGAAGGGAATTTTATTGCACAAGAAAAAGAAAGCATGTACTTATGAAATACTTTGTTTTGAATAATTTATTTAAATTTTCAGATAGGAAGATTGCACAATATTACTGTATGGTACCTAGATACTCCATTAAATATGTGAAGAAACTGAAGCTTAGAGGATTGAAGTGACTTGTAGAAGGTCTTGGAGCCAATGACCATCAGAACTGACACCTGGACCCTGACCTTCAAAGTCTGTATTTTTTCTTTCTCTACTCTTCCTCTACAGTGTAGTAGAATAAATGGCATCAAAAGGTTGTATTTGATAAAAATGTTTTTGAACCTCTATTACAGTTTTCCTGGACTATTGTAAATACCCTCCAACTTATGAACCATCCTGAAAGTTTCTATGACTTTGATATTCTTAAGTAAAGATGAATTAAAGCACTGATCCTATCACCCCCTTACACAAAAAAAAGCAAAAGTCAATGAAAAAGAGTCACAGCTTTTTAACTCAATAAATGTCCAGGTTTCTGGTTTTATTTTCTTGTTTGCTTTGATAGATAGTAGAAAGGAGAATTCAAGGCTCCCAATGATTTAACTAGAAGCTGCCTAACTTCCCAACTTCTATTTTTGTCTAGATGTGTAATCTCATTTGTGTGAGAAACTCCACTGATGCACTTCTGCAACCCCTCCAAAATTTATTCTCTTAGGCACTTGCCTTAAGTATAGACAGTTTCATTGACCTGTCTAGAGTCAAAAATTAATATATGTGAGAGACTGGACTCTGTAAATTAAATTGCTCTTCCTCATCATATTATTTCCCATTCATTCTCTTCATGCATTGCTCTACTCTGATCTAATTGAACTACTTGATGGTACCCAAAACACAATTCTAGTTTCCTGTCTCTATGCACATTATCCATTTAAAATTGCCCCTTTAACACCCACTTCTAGCTTTTCCCTCAAGTCTACCTGTATGTTTCCTATTCATATTTTTAGGTAGAGATCCAACAATTGGAGGTAGAATGGTACTGTGGAAAGACGGATTCCAGAACCCGAATTCAAATTTTGTCCCTGATATTCATTGGCATTGCCTCATCTATAACATATAAAAGTTGGATTAGATGGCCTGCAAGGTCCCTTCCAGCATTAAATCTGCCATCCTCTGGTGTTATATTATGCTTTCAAATTCACAAAGCATGCTATACATTTCCTCATTTGATTTGATATTCTTTCTTCCAAAATACTCCAGACTCAAGTGAATTCTTCTCTGAATTTTCCATAGTATCTTATAACAATGTGTATTCACATTTTTTTATCTCCATCTTAATGATATACTCAATGAGGGCAAATCATATGTTTTATTTCTCTTTGTGTCTCTTTCATACATAGGAGAGTATCTGGCACAAAGCAATTACTTGATAAATGTTTGTTAAATTGAGCTGATTCTACAGTTTCTTCCATAGACACTGAAAATGATGAATATTTTAATTTTAATTTTCATATATTCCTGTTGGATTTACAGCATTTTTATAGTTAATGAGCACATTATATTTGTACTTGTGTCCCAAGACATTTTGGTAGAAGGTACAATCTCAATCACTGAAAATTTAAATAATTATCTAAACTGCAAGACTCCCTGAGGCTAGGTTTTCTTTCCCCTGATCAATAAAATCTCCCTATTTTTTTTTGCTTATAAGAAATTGGAATCATATTTTTAATTCTAGGTATCTATTTTTCTGATAATACATTCAAGAAAGGTTAATCACTCTTTTTTTAATAGTGGAGTACAGGGTAGATTTGTCCATAATAAACTTTTTTTTCAGATTCTTCAATTGTAAGACCTTCTAAGGAAGATTCAGGCATCAGAAAAAAAATGCATTTTTGTAAAGCAGAAAAAAAAGTAAAGTAGAAGATTACAAATTCAAGTCCAAGGTGTGAAGAGAGGTGTCAGGATGAAAAGGATGGAATTGTGCAAAGGATAAGTGAAAATAGAGGGCATTTATCACTTTGACCCTTTTATGTCCAGGAGATGGCACACAGAAATAAAGTCTAGTTTATTTTCTGTAATACAATTTTGTTTATTCCTTGGCCCATGCATGTTGCAGCAAGCCAGCCACATCCATAAAATATCTCATCTGACACAATGACACTTTTATAAAAGGAAACATACAGAGATGAGGAAAGTACAGTCAACACTCTCAAGCATACTCAGTTCTATTGAACTTGCATAGAGATACCACAAATAAATTTTCTCTTGCAAGTTTGGTGAAGCCAGACCCATAAAACTTTACCTGTACAATATGGGTACAAATTAATCCGAGATTAAATTAAGCTTTTTGACAAGGGATTGTTTCGTTGATTATATTTTTTTCTCCATACTATGTTGCATATAGCAGGTGCCAATAACATTGTTGATTAATTGATTTATAATAGATGTTGAAGCATATATCAGTAAGCACCCCAAAATATGCAGGGGGCCTGAAATCATGGCTTCTTAGATCTGCATTCACAAAAGGAAAAGCAATTTTGAGGGGTTAACAATCACTTTAATCAAGCACATGTATCTAACACATGCGCTTTTACCAAACACATATATCATTTACCTATTTCAGGGGAGTCAGCACCTTGAACTTCAAAGAAAATACAGAGAAATTAAAAATCAACAGACATGGCTTCCTCTGCCTGAATTCAACAGAGAGTTAGACCCCCAACTATCTGACCATACTTACCAGAGAGGGAAGCATGACATCTGACTTGTCAAAGCCGGGGGACTCCTTGAAGTTTCCCCGAGTATTCATCTAGCCAAACAAACATTTCCAGTCAGTAAGCCCCAAATACAACCAGCTCCTCAAGAGTCTTTATACAAATTTTAGAGCCAGAGGGCATCACATTCCCAGAGAACAGTGCCTCGTTAACAAAAAGCTTGTACCTTCTTACAAATCTTCCCAAGCCTGTCAATGGATGGGAAAGACCTCCTCAGTCACATTCAAATAGAGGCATTACACTCTTTGATTATACTAAAACAAAAACAGCAAAAGATTCTATTTTACTTGCCATTATTTCAATCATTTAATTTTCTTTTGATATTTGAAGAATTTATTAACATAAAATGACAGTACTAGTGAGATAGCTCTCTATCCAATAATTAGAAGATGACAAAGTTCTAATATAACTAGAATTATTGTAGCTGGAGCAACTATATATATATAAAATGGAAGGGTTTTCATGAAGGTCAAAGAAGAATGAGAGGTGGTGAGAGATTCTGATAGCAGCCTGCCATACATCCTCACTGACTCAGGGGTGATTTTGTCAGCTAGGTGAAATAATAGAGCAATGGTAGGAAAGGCATGGGACACTGGTCAATTATCCCCAGGGAGGAAATACATGCCTTGCATTTTGATTCTCTGGGCAAGGTCTCATGTTAGTTACAACTTTAACCATGTTTCAGAAAAGCCCACAGAGAAGAGAAATGACTGAATCAATGTGATAAGATTAGCATCCTACAGGAAGGCTGCCAGGAAGTATGCAAGTAACAGGAGTCTTGCACCAAGTATGGTTTGAAGTAGACTGCTGTTAGGGTTTTTTGCAACTCTTCATATTCTTTGATTCTATCAATGTTAGTTCCTCTCCTTTATTTTTCAAATGGGCATTTTCTTATTCATTACATTGAAGCATCTGAGGTAAATTTACTGTCCAAAGAACACCCAGTCAAGTTTCTTGCTTGACAAAACTTTTTTTTTCCTGTCCAGACCTATAACTTAGTTAATGAAGAAAATTTCCAGTTAGGAAACTTTGAAACTACCTCTATCCTACCTTTAATTGTTTTTCAACCTTTAGGCTTGAAGTCTTGCCTAGAACATTGAAATATTAAGTGACTTCCCTGGGTTCACACAGCAGGGAGAATATGAACTCAAGTATTCCTGATTTCAAGGTCAGTTCTCTAATCACAATTCTTTCCTACTTCTCATTTTTCTTAATGCCTGTAAATTAACTTCATAAATAATTTTTGCTTTCCAAATTTCCTATCTTACCATATGTTTCTTTCTCTAATTAAGCCAAATATAACACTATATCTGCACAGCATTTTACAGCTTTCAAAGACATTTTGTATCAGTTCATTTTGAATACTACATTTGATTCTAAACAAAAAATACAATTTTGGAGGCAAAGTATCTGCCTTTAAATTCCACCTCCATAACTTTCTCTTTATGTGACTTTAATAATCACTTCTAATGCATTTTGCTTTTACATCATCATCATTATACACGCTTGGGCACACCCCACCATCCATTTGTATCATTTTTTTAAAGCTTGGCATTACAGTTGATAGATGTTTCATCATTCATTCACCAAGATTGAGATTGGTCAATAAACTGATCAGAATATTACTCTCTTTCTGTATTGTTTATATTTGCATTATGATTAGATTTCTGTATACTACTCTCCTGGTTCTTCATATTACTATATTGCTATGAATTAATAATATATATACTTTTGTGGCAGTATAATATTCTATAACTGTTCCACTGGCTAATGCTTAAATGTTCTCCATAAACTTGAGGAATTTCAGATCTTTCCTACTCTAGATTCCACAATTTTCTCAGAGCCAAAGAAGCATGTATATGGGCCTCTACAAAAAAAAAATACTCTTGGACTGAAAAAAAAAAAACATAGTTTTTGCTGACAAGTTCGAGCATCATACCAAAAAACCTTTTTTTTTATCAAAATGATTGAAGCAATTGAAGTTCTGCAAGATACATCAGCCTTCTTAAATTCCTTTCAGCTTAGACTATGATCATTTTTCTCATCTCCTATCACTTCCAGTATAATTAATTCCTTTCAATAACATTCCTCTCTAAGTACTAGCTCTTCAAATATTGATTCATGCTGAGTTTACACACAGTGTAAGACCTTAATTTTCCTCCTCACTACTCGTCATTCCTCATTCCTTTTAAGATGCAGTTCAATATTGTTTTAAAAGTCTGCAGAGAATTTTCCTATTTTACCCATTTTCTTCTGTCTCTTCAATTTTTCTTCTTTAAAAATCATTTTGCTTTTTTAGACTTTGCTTTCCTATTGTATGATTTAAATTTTGCATTTCAGGTTTTCTACCTTCTGGAAGAAATAGCTAATAATTTCTTCTATTAATCCTACATAGCTCTCGGATCTTCACAAGAAAAGTTATTTTATATTCGACATTGATTCTTAATTTATTTTTATTTTTTACCCAAAACATTTTTATTGGTATTATTTCCTTAACTCACTTAAATATTAGAATGGAGCTATTATGCAGAATGGTCAAAGACATGGCTTTGAAAGCAATAAGATCTGGAACAAGACCTACACAAATCTATATTCTTGGTGCATCATCTTGGGCAAGTCTCTAGGGAACTATCAAAACTATGTTACCTTGAGTTGGAGATCTGCAACAGTGGACTGAATTTTCATTTGAAGAGTTCTCTCTATCTTTTGAATCAAATACCTTAGAGGAGTAGGAAAGGTTCAGATAGGAACAGAGGTCAACAGAAAAACAGAGAGAGAGAGAGACAGAGTGAGAGGGTGTGACAAAGTTTGAAAGAAAGGGAGAGAGAAATGGGGAAGAGAAGAATATGTTTGACAATGTTGGCTTTTGAACAATATCAGAGAAAATGTCTAGATTTCAAACCATCATTTTCTTATTTCAGACTATTCTCTCCTTTTCCTCTCCCTCCACTAATAACAATAAGAACTCAGTTTTCTTTTGCTCATTAAGATTTACAAAGTAGGGTTTTAACAATTTAATTATGCAGATATTATGACAAATAAATGCTATCACACCTCCCTTCATTTTACAGATGAAGAAACCAATAGTCAGAAATTGCAAGTCACTTACCCAGTATAATATAGGTATAAAGGGTAGAGGTCATTATTAAAACATAGTTCTCCTGATTCTAAGACCAATGTTCTTTTGATGGCACTAAGTTTCTTCCCTTCTCTTCTTTTTCAAAGGGCATTCAAGCAACAAGCATTTATTGTATATCTGTAAGTCAGGTACTGTGTGAAGTGATGGGTATAAAATAGAAGTAGAAAAACAGCCTTCCTCCAGGAGGAACTTGGTTCTAATGTGAAAAGATAATAAATAAAAAGAAACTGAAAGGAGAGGAGTAAGACAATGACACCCAGCATGGCGGTATGATAGAGAGAATCTGGAGTACAATCTGGAGAGGAAATATACATTTGGCTTGGATAACCTCTTTAAAAGGAGATTCTGGGAAGAACCATCTTATCAGGGGATAGGATGAAAGGTAAGGAGTTGCTTCTAATTGTGAATTCAAATTTTGGAGTTAGCTCAGAATGAATATCTGAACCAGAGTAAAAAAAGAAAGAAGCTAGGGGTACAGATTGAAAAGGAAAGACACAGTTCCCATTGCACTGTTGGATAGTTATAAGTGTTAGAAAATAAAATTCATCATGCTGGGTAAAAAATTTGTTTTCTCATAATTTTCATTTATTAATCGAAGACCTACCTTTTGGAAATTCCCAGGATAAGATCAGTCCCTTTTGTATATGCAATACCATCACATCCCCATCTAGATTTTTTCTTCTCCAGGTTAAATATCATCATTTCCTTGAAATAACTCTTACCCAGCTTGGTTTTTCATCCCTGCATTATTCTTGTTGCCCAGTTCTGTATGCATTCTGCTTCCATTGTAATGTGAAGGTATGGATGGATAGATGGCTATGACATTGGTTTGTCTATTTGTACTTATGTGGACTCAGCCAACCTACTACAAATTAAAAAAAAAACCTGACCATTTATATGAACTTCTTTCAATCAAATTATCTTTTTAAAATAGGATTTTCATCATGAATTATGCATGCACACTAGTTCTATTTGATGTTCTACTTGCATGTCTATCTACCATGCTTTCATTAATGCCACTTACCTTTCCCCTGACACTAATTCTTTGCTTGTTTAACTACATTCCAGAGCCATATTTTCATATGCCTTTTCCTGATTGATGTGCCCTTCCCTAACTCTTAAGTACCAGTTCCTACATTCACTTGGATGTAGTTTTACTGTCTGCATGTCCAGTTCTGGCCATATTTAAGCTAGCTACCAACATTCTTGCTTCCACAATAATAAATCACTTTGGTTTTTATTCCTTTTAAAATTGTTGATTGTGATTAACCCAAAGGTATTTATTAGGAGGGTTCCATTAGAAAAAAGAACATATCATAGGCATAATGTTAACACTGAATTTGACATATTAAAATCATGATATTTGGATGAAAGTAAACTTCATCATTCATTCAGTCACTCCCTCATTTAACAAAACCTTATACTATGTGTAGAACATTTTGTAAAATTTTGTGGGAGAAAGAAAAAAACACTGTTTCAGCCTTCATAGGTGTTATAATGCAATTGACAAAAACAAATCAATACTAAACAAAGCAGATTCTAATAAGTGCATATAATACAGAAATGTATTTATCAGACAAAACAAAGAAGAAATCTCTAATGGGGAGGAATTGTCCAAGAAGATTTCATGGAAGAAGTATCATTTAAACTGACAGGAAAAGTCCAGAAGGGCATTCCAGGCAGAGAGAATAGAGCAAACAAAAGACTCAGAAAAAAGGAATGCATAGAAAGTGTTTAGAGAACATGTCAGTGAAGCATTGAGGTACAAGAAAAGTCCAGATATATATGATGCATTCAGATTAACAAGGGTCTTCAATGGCAAGTGAAAAGTTTGTATTTCATTCAATAGACAATTTTAGTCTGTAAAGCAATGAAGAACCATGATTCTAGCTCCAAATTAAATAAATTAATCTGGCAACGGTGTGAGAACTATATCAATGGGAGGCTAACCTAGAAGCAGAAAGTCTTTTATTTTCTTTTTATGTATATGTGTATGTATGTATGTATGTATTTCTTTATTTATTTATTTATAAATGTGCTACAATCACTTCCTTAAAATTACGATTTCATCTCCCCCACACCTTCTCCCCACTACCTGCCTCCCTCCTCCTGACAACATACAATTCTGTATAGGTTCTACATATATTTTCCTATTGAGCACATTTTCACTATAGTCATACTATGTAGTCGCACTAAAATAAATGGAAGAAATCATGTAACAAACCAAAACATAATACACTAAACCCCCCCCACACACACACAAACATGATCTGCTACATTCTG
>JAQQSK010009951.1:0-12872 GCA_028658325.1 Potorous gilbertii | reverse complement strand
GGAATTTTGGAACAGCTGACTCATCTGAGTGTCAGTTGCTTCTTTGTCCTTACTAAATGAAACTTGAGGTCCCTGGATGTTTCTGCCATCCACTGAGGAGCAGGGGTTTTCTTCAGATGATCCAGGAGTACACACCCACGAGCTCCACGGCTATGGATGTAGTGAGAAGATAGGTAGGGGCCCTCAGACTCAATGATTGATTGATCAGTATGGGGCCAGTTTTCAGATAAGAAAACTCCTTGCATCAATCCTTGGATCTGAGTTTCTAGTCAGCATAACATAGGTCCTTTGTTAAGAGTCTCTAAACAACATATAGGGATAGTTCAATATCCTAGCTATAGAGGGCTAGTTTCAAGCAATGCAATAAAGTTTTGTTTTCACAGTTCCTATAACTGCATGATTTCATTAAGTCAGGTGCAGATTGAACTACTTAGAGATCATACAATGGACAGGCTCTGTTGGCATAGCTGTTGAGAAACGTGGTCACTTTCACACAGATGATGAGAAGTCACATCAGATTAGGATGTCAGTGGAGGGTTTATTCTTACAAATTAATAAAATTCTACTCACAATTCTCCTGCTCTAGACATTAAGAAGAAAAGAAGATTGGAAAGAGGAATTGACAGAGGGTAATTTATCATCTTCTGCAAAGCAAAGTTAAGCAAAATGAATAGCTTTAAAAAAAGCTTTACCTGTAATGACTTATAAATGAATCTATATCCAGGACATTTTTCCCCTTTGTGGAATTACACAAGTGGAAGAAAACAGAAGGGGACAGTGGACAACAATTTAACATCCCCAAAGAAGTATTGGATATCTCAACCTGCCTTCCAAATTAGGTGACGAGTGTATTTCAATTATAATAGGTAATTTTATATGATGGTGATGAAATGAAAATTAAATCCAAAGAAAATCCACGAAGTTTAATTTTGCTAAAATATTCCTTTCTCCACTAAGTCTTTTACCACTCTGTAGCCACACTGAAGGTTGTTCCTCACTTACTTAGCTAGTGTATTCAGTGATGTATTACCCCCAAATATTGGTGTCAGATAGTTATAGCCACCTTTTTCTAGGATGACATCATCAGAAATACTTCTATTTTCAATGAATCCATCATCTTCTTCAGTGTAGGAACTCTCTCCACTGGTACATACTGAAACCATATACTTTCTTATTCTGATCAATTCTTACCTAGCTACTTCCCATGAATCCTACATGCCACTGCAGTATTCAAGTTGTCCACCTAATATCAATCAAATCTGGTAGTTGCTTTGTTACATGCCTACTCCCCTTCTTTTCTCATTCTAATTATCCTTTACATTGTCTTTTTTTTTAAATTGGTACTGTGTTTCAGGGATAGCCAGTGGATAGAGCAACAGAACTTGAGTCAGGAAGACCTGAATTCAAATCTAACCTCTGACTCATGCTATCTATGTGGCCTTGGGCAAGAAACTTCACCCTGTTAATCTCAGTTTCCTCATATGTAAAATGAACTGAAGAAGAAAATAGCAAACCACTACAGTATTTTTGCCAAGAAAACCCCAAATTGGGTCATAAAGAGTCAGATATGACTGAAATAACCCAACAACAACCACAACAAAATATACTTCAGGCTATTTTAAACCCACCATTTATTATATCATTGATCTTTGGGATACCCACAATTTTTATTATTTAAAGATTGTAGTATTGCGTTATTCACAACTTCTATTTTAATTACAAGGCAGGAACACATACTCAAGTTCTTCCCCACATACTTGCCACCAGGTAGAGACCAAAGGACCTTTAATGATTTCAACCACACTGGAGGAGATAATCTTCTCAACATTAGAATAAGCCCTGTAGCCAAGCAGACCTTGCTCAGGATTGAAGGATAAGTACCACAAACATGCCTCAATTCTCTATAACTGTCTAGGTCCCAGGATTCCACAGTTGCCACTCTTCATCCTCTCTCCCTTCCCCATTCCTCCCTTCCTCCAGTCTCTCTGTCTCTCTTTGTCTCTGTCTCTTTCTCTCTCTGAATCTCTCTCTCTCTCTTTCTCTGTCTCTTTCTTTGTCTAGGTTTCTTTCTCTCTCTCTCTCTCAGATTGGCAATCAAATTAATTATGCTACCATTAAGGGCATGACAATCTATTACTTAATGACTCCAATCAGAATATGAACATTTTATATGTAATTTTCTATGTACATATTATTTCCCCCAATAGAATATAAACACAATGAGTACAAGGATCATTTTACTTTTGTCCCTTTATCCTCAGCTCCTAGCACAGTGCCTGGCACATAGTAGTGGTAAATGCTTGTTGAATTTAACCCAGTCAATCAACAAGCACTTATTAGAAAGCCTTTCCCAACCCTTCTTAATTTCTTCCAATCTATACCATACTTAGCTTGCTTTTTATATATTTGTTTGCATGTTGTTTCAACCTGCAGGGACTGTCTTTTGACTCTTTGTATTCTTAGCACATAGTAAATGCTTAATGCTGATTGATTGATTTGTCATTAACAAGCATTTATTAAACACTTAATCATGTGTCAGGCATTGTGCTAAAGTCCTGGAAATATAAAGAAAGGCAAAAACACAGCCATTGCCTTAAAGGAGACCATATTCCAAAGAGGGAAACCATATGCAAGTAGATTTATAGAATTATATAGACATATATATGTATATATATACGTGTATATGTGCATATATTTATGTGCATATATTTATATATTATATGTATCTATGTGCATAAGAATATACATATATATACACATACACCCACGTGTCTGTGTGCATGTTTGATTTATGCATATACATATACATTCCTATATACATGCATATACATATTTACACATATGTGTATATGTGTGCATATATGTGTATATCTATATACATACATACCTACACACAGATATACGAAATGAAAATCAGTCTCAGGGAGATTAGCAGTGGAGAGAGCCAGGAAAAACTTCTTGCAGGATGTGGCATCTGCGCTAAGCCCTGAAGGAAGCCAGGGAATTAAAATGAGAGCATTCCAGCTATGGAGACAGGAGATGGAATGTTGTGCATGTAGCACCAAGGTTGATTGTGGAATATGTGGAAGGGAGTCATGTATAAGAAAATTTGAAAAGGAGGAAGCATCCAGATTGTGACAGGCTTTAAAAGTCAAAAAGAGTATTTTATATTTATTCCATAGGTAGTAGGGAGGTTTTGGAGTTTTTGAGTCAGGTATTGACATGACCATATCTGTCTATGCTATAGAAAAATAATTTTGGTAACTGAGTGGAGGATGGAGTGAAGCAAGGAGAAAACTGAGGTAGGAAAAACAACCAAAAAGCGCAATAGTCCAGATGTAAGGCAATGAAAGTCTGAAAGAGAGTGGTGATTGATAAGAATGGAGAAAAGGAGTTTTATATGAGATTTTGTAAAGGTACAAGCAGGAAGACTTGGCAAATCATTGGATATGTGCAAATGAAGAATTGAGGAGTACATCTAGATTCTGATTCAAGGTGACTGGGAGGATAGTGGTGCCTTTGATAGCAGTAGGAAATTTTGGAATAAGGAAGGTTTGAGGGAAAAAGATAATGAGTTTTGTGTTGGACATATTGAGTTGGAGGGGCCTATGGGACTTTTGGTATGAGATGTCCAGAAGACAGTTGGTATCATGAGACTGAAGCTTAGGAGAAAAATTATGGCTATTAAGCATTAGCTAAGAGTTTGCAAACCATACTGTGAATACAAAGAAAAGCAAAAGAGTCCCTGACCTCTAGAAGCTTATATTCTAATGTGGAAGACAACATATACATATACAGGGTATTTCAAATGTCTTAGTGCAATTTTAAGTTTTAATAGCTTAAATTACTAAAATGCTCTCATAACTTTAAACTACACTAAGACTTTTGGAACACTGTGTATAGGTATATGTAAAATACATATAAATTAAATTTGGGTGTGGGGAACAATAGCTATAGGAATGAGGTAAGGCTCATGTAGAAAGTGGTGCTTGAGCTGGTTTTGAGGAAATCAGGACTTCCAAGAGGCAGTGGTTCAGAAGGAGTATCTCTCAGGCACTGGATACTGCCAGTGTACAGAATCAGACATGTGAGATGAATGGAAAAGAAAGAAGATTGGTTTGGTTGGACCGCGGAGCACATGAAGGGAAGTGATATGTGGCAAAGGTGGTAGGGTAGGATGGAGCCAGATTGTGAAAGGCCAAAGAAAAGTTTGTATTTGAGCCTCAAAAGAATGGGGAGTCATAGCAGCTTACCGAGTATAGGGGCTGATGTTGTCAAACCTGTTTGTGAGGTGTGTGTGAACCTGAGTGTGAGTGCGTGTTATTGGCAGTTATGTGGAATATGGATTAGAGAGGGGAAAGAGACTTCAGAGAAAATAATTAAGAGACTATTGCCATAATCTAGGAGAAATATGATGAGGGACTGAACTAGGGTGGTGGTTATATGAATGGAGAGAAGAGGATGTATATGAGAAATGTTGTTGAGGTAGAAAGGACAAAAGTTAGCGAATCAGGGAGAATGAGAAGTCAAGGTTGCCACGGGGTTGAGAACCTGGGTGACTAGGAGGATGACGGTGCTCTCAACAGATATAGAGAACTGAGTTAATATAACATCCTTGGGATAATGCTGGAACTGGAAAGATGGAAGTTTATTTCAGGCTGAAGCTTGGGATCATTGAAAGCCCTGTGAAATTCCTCAAATGCAATCCAACCCACTCTCTTCCTCTTAATCAATTCTAGGTACTTTGTTGTTCATGTGCTTTGCCAATCCAAGATACATGCATTTCATAACGATTTAAACTTTGATAGACGTCTAGGAGCATTGACAATAGAGGGTCTTGATCTTTGCTCCTCTCCAGCCCCCAAACTTTGGTTAAGAGTTATTAGTTCGGTTACTCCTTTACTTTATTTCCTATCTTTGTCAAAGTTGCTTCATTTATTTGAGATTAGTAATATGGAAATCAACCTTCCTCCTGACTACACAACAATCAATCAATCAGTCAATAAATGTACTTATTAAGCACTTACTATGTGCCAACCACTGTGCTATGTATTGGACATACAAAAAGTAAAAATAAAATAGACTCTTTCATCAAAGAGCTGACATTCTATTGACAACAGAAGAACCTACAGCATCTCTAACTCTTCTAGGATCACTGGTCCAGAGTCATTGATTGCCTGGTAGTGCATCAACATTGACCTCCTCACCTATGTTCTGGTGATAATACCAATAAGCATCCAACTGGGAACCGGAAGGATGACAATACCTTGATATACTAGGAACTAGATGGTCTTTAATCACTGACTGTTGACCATAGATCAAATGGTTGCTGACATTCAAAGATCCTTGCCTATTCTCTCAGTCTGGGCTTCTAGCTGCCTGTCCTTTTCTTTGTTGATTTAAAATTGAACTGACTAAATTAATGGATGTATTTGCTGAGCAGCTGGACTATTTATACTTAACTTAAATGTAAAGCATAAAGCCACTGAATATGAATAGGAAAAATGCTTCATGTTACTTTTCTCTGAACATAAAAAAAAATTTCTATAAAATTAAATTCAAGATACCTCATTAAACCGAGGAGGGAAGCATGATATAAATCAGTACTGCAGGAGAAACAACACCAGAAATGGAAAAATAAATATATCGAGAGGTTTATTTTAATTCTGAATTTCAAGTGTGACTAGTAATGAAAATTGGGGTCCTTAGTTCCTAATTGAGACATATTTACAGGTAGGCTAGCTTGAATCTAAGAGGGGAAAAAAGCAAACAGTGAAATTGAACTACAGTGAATTAATTATCATTTATACTTTATATGGTAGTTCATTAATTAATTATTAATTAATCAGACCATATGATAGACTTGTGAGATGTTATTATGAATTTTTGCATAAGACCTGTAATTGCATTGGTATAGGGAATTCCCAATAAGGAAACTCCCTTGACAAACACAGATTGTTGCGTCTCCCACAACTTATCATTTTTGAGACTTGGCCCATGATACTGAGAGATTACATGATTTTCCTGGGTCTGTACAAAGCACTATGTGTCAGTGGTGGTACTTGAATGTAGGTCTTCCTGACTCCAAGGTCAGATCTTTATCCAGTACACCATCTGAATATTAGCATTGCCATGCAAACAAAAAGGAAGAGAGAGGAAGCATGAAAGATCTGTGTTATGGAGAGAGAACTGACTCTGAAACCAGGAAGACCAGAGTTCAAGTCTGCCACATATTGGCTATGTGACACTAGGTCACATCATGCTCTTGACAACTCTCTTAAGACTAAAAATTGAAAAGAAGTTCTTAACCTGCACTGGTGAAAAGAGTTTCCTCATTTAGGAATTATCTATGCCAATGAAATAATAAGTGTAAGTCTTATTCCTAATGAGTTGTCTGTAAGTTTTTATCAGTCACCTACTATAGTACTAACTGTACTGTACTGTACCTGACAGTACTAACTGCTGACAAAAAGAAAAAGATGGAAATGGAAAATTAAATGATGTGCTTCAAGTCACAGATGGCATCACCAATTTAAAGCCGGCAGGGATCTCTGAGATCATTTTAGGATTCAATCCCCTTCATGTTACAGGTGAAGAAACCAAGACCCAAAAAGGTTAAATAATTTGCCCAATATCATACGAGTAATAAGTACCAGAGGTAGGATTTGAATCCATGTCTCTAACTCCAGAGTCTCTTTCTCCTCTACCACACTCATTCAAGGTCAGAAAGTTAAACGATAGGCCCAGGATTTAAACCCAGATCTTCCGTTCCAAATTGAGAGTTATTTCCACTCACCCATACTACCTTTCCCAAGCACAAGGACATAATTCAAGTCTTCATTCCTGTCTTGTCCTTGGATATCCCCTGATTGCTGGCTCAGGCTATGTTCTACGCCAGAAGAAGTTATTCGACTTCACATTAAGTGAGAAAGTTACTATCACAATGCATTTTCATAACAAGCAGATGTAACTGCGAACAATCCCTGGCTTCTGAAAGTCTTGAATATTTACAAAGGGCATCAAGAGGACGGAGAATAACGACTCAGAGGAAAATGTACACGGATCTTTATCTGCTGACTAGCTGCTCTTGAGCTGTTCATCTTCCAGTCTCTCACAAAGCTATCCCAGAGTTTAAAGTCAGAAGCATATTTTCAAAGCCGCATGTAGGTGATGCATTATTACCGTTGTATGCATTTTCACAAACATTTTCTTTAAATATTTTTTTTTCTAAATACTCCCCTGAAAATGCCTTTACAATGTTTGGAATGTTCAGGGACTACATTAAGTGAACATTCTAGTGGAGATGAACACTCTGCTGTACTATAAAAGCTCTTTATTTCTGGATTAAGAAAACTGAAAAATAATCAGAATAAATCCGGAAAACTAAGTTATGAGCAACGTTCCTAATGAGTTGGCAGATAGACTATGAAATCCCATCTGAAGTGCTCAAGAAACCCAGCTTAGTTGCTTTATCTTCATTCAAATTCACGGAAGAATAAACCAACGATGTTTGAAGTTGCTTGGAACAAATATGAATGTGACAGGCACTGGAAGAATTACTGGAGGGAAGAATTCAGCTTTGTGAGCTGGGTTTACCAAAATTCAGTTAATTCACTTTTGAACCATAGAAGGGAAAAAATATAAGTAGATGTTCTCATTTTTATTCATAACAAACTATTATCATTCATAACAAATACCCACCAATGATTGAACATAATTGTATCTTGAATTCATCACAAATTTCTGTCCTGTTGTTAGCTTGTGGATTCTTGTGTAACTAACTACTTGAGTAAATCATCTTTGCTCGTTGATTCTTAGAAAACTGGGTCATCACTAAGAGGACCAGGATTTGTCTGGGACAATTTTACTTTTAACTAGTATAGCAAGTTTGTTGGAAATGTTCAGACCCTCCTCACAAAACAACTTCCAGCATTCCACAGTCATTCTACAGCATGACTGTTCCAGATGTAAACTCAGGAATGTGCTGGTAAATGTTTAACAACTGACTCTCTATGGGGGAAAATGTTATCCCAATATATTTTTCAGTTTAATCTGTATTATTCATATTTTCTCCATCACTTTCTTAAATCTAGACAATTAATAAAACAATAAATCAATCCCTTATTTTTGGCTAATTAGGATTTCTGAGATTTAAATGCTATTGATGAGGGTTTAACAATTGACTCTTGGAAGCTGGTTCAAGCTGGCTCTAGCACAGCTCTGTGTTAACTAAGTTTCACAGAGTGACAGGATTTCGCAGTTTGAGGGCAGAACTTTCTTTGAGCATGAATATAGATGGGAATGGGGGGACACTTTAGCCCCTACTAAAAGTGCTAAATGTTATAGAAACACCTGTGCCCAGAATTCTAGATTCCTCCAGAATCAGGTTTCAACCTCCCTTTTATTCTTATCTCCCATCATTCCCCATCACATCCTCTAAGATCCAGTCAATATGGACACAATGCTCTACACTTGAAATACCCTCTGCCCATCCTAGTCCATTGAAGTTTTTTCATATATAGTTAAAATGTTTCCAGACATAGTTAAAATGTTCCCACTCATAAAGTATTCTTTGATCATTTAAGCTAAAAGGTTTTTTTAAACTAACTTCATAACATTTTATATTCTAATTCATCTTAAGCATTTTATATATGTTAACTGGTATTTTTAAAAAATTATTATTTTAATTTGTTTTAGATTTCATTTTATATATTTTATTTTGTTATATTTTCATTTTAATAATTTAAATATATTTTAATTTGTATTAGATTATTTCCGTATGTATTAGATTTATTTCTGGTTTGAGTGTAGCATATTCTCTAGACCCTCATGGATTAGAGATCAAATCATAGTAATTTTTAAATGGTAATTTACCAATATTCACTTTGCTTAGGCCTATTTAGGAAACTGGGAACTTCTGAAATGAACTTAAATTGAGGTACTCAATCTCATCACATTAATATATCCAATAAAAAAACAGAATGGAAATGCAAACACCCCAAACTCTTAGATAAGCTAAAGCAACCTCTTAGGATATGACCGACACATTCCTTCCATCCTGACTTTGTTTTCTGGTTCTGGGTAGTTTTAATGGATAATTACTTGAAATTTAGTCCAGGATTTTTTAAAATCGTTATGTTTATGAAGTCTAGTAATTCTTAAATTATCTCTCTTTGACTTGATTTCAAGGATCACTTGTTTCTGATATCAAGTAGTTCACATTTTGTTCTATTTTTGCCAATCTTTTGGTTTTGTTCTAATATTTCCCGATAGCTTACAGAGTCATTGATTTATATTTTGTCTATTTCAGTTTCTACTTTCTTGGGTACAGTTTATTACTTTCTTTTCTATTTATTTTTCTAGTTCTTTTCTTTAGAGCTTTTATTTCATTTTTAAAACCTTCTGCTTCAATTCTTACATGTACTCTTGTGATCCATGTAGAAAAATCAATTTTTTCATATATTTGTTTGCAATTACTACAGAGTTACTTGTTCTTTCTTTTGGGATATCTCTAGATTTCCAATAATTTTTCATACTAGACATTGTTTTCTTTGCTTTATTTGTCTCTCCAATTTTAGCTCTTGAATTAGAGACTAGGTTGAATCTCTTGTTCAGCTATAGAGTGGGGTGGTTGGCCCTGTTTGATCATATTGTTACCTGGGTTCTTGTGTTGACCACCAGTTTCTGATCCTAGGTCCCCTTTGCTCTTTGAGGCTCTGTCCTGGGTCTTCAGAGTTCTTTTGGGTGTATCAAGACAGAGCACTAGGGACCTCAGAGCCTTTAGGCTGAGGTGTCTTAGTATGAGAGACATACTTTCTTTCATTACTTACTGGTTTCTACCATTCCACCACCCACTGCCTGAAATTTCTATGGTTTCTGATCACCCTTAGATAAACAGAATTTAAAGATTATATTTGTCCTTAGCCCATCTCTGGATATACTGGGATACTTACTACCTTTTCCTTATGCTGACTTTGCCAATGGCTTTCTTCTGTCTTCCCCTCAGGCTCATGGTTGACTTTTTGTGTAATTCTGGTATGCAAGGAGCCATTTACTATAGTTTCTCATTGGACATCTTGATCCTTATTCAGTTTGGTACTAATTTTAGGTTTTGGTTAGAATAGGTATGTGGGAACTAGACAGTAGGAGGCAGTCAACTTGATCAGAAGTTCTTTATTCTCTCAATAAACTTTCCCATTTTGGGGAAATATAATCCTTTACCTACATCAGCCATACCTGTTACATCCTCTTTCTATAGTGTAAGCTCTGTGAGGCAATGGCTTAATTAATTTTGTGTCCTTCAGAATCTAGCATGCTTTTTAACAGTAGAATAGTTGAATGTCGAATGAGTGAATTCTTACTGCCTCTGTATTTCTGTATCTATTGTATTTTTTTCCAATCCTTAGAGTTTAACTTTGGGGCTGTCAAAAAGGGAGAATGTGCATTCTCTCATCTCATTGTAATCTTGCCTGCTTTTTAGGTCTTACCATTCTCCTTCTTCCCCTTTCTCCTCTCATTTCCTCACGTTCCTTTCATCTCCTTTCTAAAACATGGAGAAACTTCTCTTGCATGGAGAAACATGGAGGGCACAGAGGAAATAAGCATTCACCTCCTTTACTATATCATAGTTTCAGAACATAGTTTAATATTAATGACCATCCAGTGACTTTTCAGGTAACAATCCACAAGGGATCTGGCAAGATTCACTAAAGGTCATCATGAATAATTCACATAAACTAGAGGTAGGTAGGTGACACAGTGGGTAAAGTTCTGGACTCAGAGTCAGGAAGACCTGAGTACAAATCTAGCCTCAGAAGCTCACTAGCTGTGAGATGCTGGATAAATCATTTAATCTCTCTCTGCTTCGATTTCCTAATCTGTAAAATGGAGATAACAGCACCTACCTCCCAAGGTTGTTGTGAGCATCAAATGAGATGATTATAAAGTGTTTTGAAACCTTAATTGCTATATAAATGCTAGTTATTATTATTAAAGCTGTCCAACCGAAATGGGAGTTATTCCCCTAAGACACATAATTAGTCTGTGTCTAACAGAATCACTGAAAATAGAAATGGGAAACACTTGTCCCATCACATCTGGCTCATTTCTTCACAGTAAGTTTTTAAAAAATTGTTTTGTAGCTGTTCAGCATTTCTTTTATCTTATTAGAAAAGAAAAAAGGGGGAAAAACGAGCTCATGAAAAGCTTTGGTATGTCAAGAGGTTCTGATTTTTATTAGAATGAGCTGAATATTTCTCCCTCCCTTCTCTCTGCCAGTCCAGATCATAGTCTCTTCATGCCTTAGCAGATGGTCTTCATGACTTACTGCAACCAAAAAAATCATCTTTCCTGGTGGCTATCCTTCTGGTCCCTTTCCAAATTTAGCCAGGCTTGTCCTCAAAGGATGGGCACATAGTATATCTCTGGCTTTTATTCAGAGTTTTTCTAGTTTAGTAGGATCTGTCAAATCTTGCCCTCCACTGATACAGCCTTCTTATTACCATGCCACAGGAGGCATTGGAAAAGGACTTAATGAATGGACCACAATTCCTACTACCACCACTACTGCTACTACATAGCTTACAGAAAACTTCATGGTTACTCAGTATTTCTTCTTGTATATTAACTCATTTGATCTTTACAACAAGGCTAAGAATCAGTACAAAAAATTATTGCCATTTTACAGATGAGAAAAACCAAACTCAGAGGAGTTACCCTGAGTTCACGTGGCTAATACCATTAATATCCTTTCTTTTTACCCTGAATGCCCTACTTCAGAGTTTTACAATCTGTCTTTAGCCTGTCTTTTTATACATTCTATATTACTCCTGTTCACACATGGTTCTAGACAAAATGGCCTACTTGTTCTTTCCCAAACTCAGAAGCTTATTTCCCACCTCTCTGCTTTTGTATGGCTTCTAGAAGCCACAGATCCCTCTTATATATCCACCTCTTTCCTCCAAGGCTCAGATCAGGTCCCATTTCCTACAAAATGACTTTAGATTCTGCTAATCATTAGTGCCCTCTCTTTCCACACATAATCTTACATTTACTTACCTATATACATGTCACATTCATCTAATGAAATTTAGGGTCCTGAACTGTTTTTTTTTTAATTTTTATCTTTGTATCTCTAGCTCCTATTAGTGTCCTGCCCTTAATAAAGTAGCACCTTGAATAGCATGAGGCTGTAAGCATGTACATGGCACAGTGCACAGACTTGGAGACAGAAAGATTCAAGTTTAAAGCCTGACTCAGATACTTGCTAGTTCTCTGTGCCCTGGCAAAACACGTCATTGACCGGACCCTCAGTTCTATGATGACTGAAATGGAAATAATGATAGCACCTACATCACAGGGTTCTGTGAAGGCCAAATGAGGTAACATATGTTAAATGCCTTACAAACCTTAAAGGGCTATATAAATACTAGCTATTATTATTAAATGCCTATTTCATGGAACTACTGAATTGAATTGACTGAGTCCTGCAAACAGAAGTCTGAAAAGCTCACCAGTACTTAGACTACTCCAGGGCTGGGATATTTCCTTTTGGCAGTAGTGGATGATTGCAGTTTTCATCTTTTTTAATAGATTAACTTGCCATCAATGACATTTTACTTCTTCAGCGTTCATTTGCATGAATATGTATTCAAATTCATGGTTTCATTCCCAGGTACTGTACCTCACTCCCACCCCTGAGAAATCAGTTTCAACAAGTATAAGCAGCCAAGGAATATCTAAGGGAGCTTTCTTTTGTGTCTGACTATTTCATTAGGGCAGAGCTAGCTTACTGCATGCACTGTTAGTCGAGCAGTACAGACATAGACTTTGGCAGCCCTGGGAGCTCCACTAATTTTAGCCTATCTGCCTTT
>JAQQSK010009950.1:0-12872 GCA_028658325.1 Potorous gilbertii | reverse complement strand
GGTGTAAAACCATTAGAGATTAGTGATTCTTGGGATTCTTGAAGGTCCTAATGGATCACAGCCTTTTGTAGGGTCTAACCAGCTGGGAAGGTTTGGGATCCAGGGTCTCTCCTTCAACACAATGAAATACCTGCCTCTCACTACAGGACAAATGTAGCTAATTGTGGAAAAACTCAATACTAGGAAGGCTAAGTACCTGTTTGATGAACTCTTGATCAATAGAAAATTCTTAAGATTGTCTACTAAAGCATGGAAGACTTATAATCTAAGACACTGGAAGGATTACCTCCCCTAATGAAATAGCACATCATGACTACATGAAGAAAAATGTAGTCGCTGACACAATTTTTGAGAAATATTAGAGGATGGAAGGCTCTGAAGGCTAGGTACAGGTAAATGCATGATCATATATTATAAAGATGTAAAAATGTCCCTGGAAATCATATCCCTGGGAAGATCTGAGGTTTGATCACAGTCCTTCTGCCAATGCCTAAAAGGGTACAAAGTGCTGCCTTTGTAAAGAATCAATCATAGAGGCCAAATTTTATTTTCAGCTATGATCAAGTAATAGTCCTTGCAGATAAAGAAATGAAAAAGATAACATCTGTTCTTCCATAAAGTTAGTGGTGTTTTGTTTTTTTTCCAAATTCTACCCCAAATTCGCAGTCTCTGAAGAGATGTTACAGGCCCAGCTGCTATCAAATAGAAAGCCTAGAGCACCTAATGGTTCAGTGTCTACCTTGAGGGTTGCTGTGAATAGGGCAGTTCCTGTTCATATTTTTAATAGTGTCTTAAATAAAATAATTGAGAACATACTCAATGAATCTGCAGAAAGCTAATAAAACTAGACTTAAATTCAGATGGCTTTGTACAATAAGAAAAAAAAATGATTCATCTAAACTCAGAAGACCATAAGCACATCCAGAGTGATGAGGCGATGTATCAGCGGTACTGCCAAAAGGCTTAATGAGGGCATCGAATCTCTTCCCCTACAAGGCTGCATGAAGGTAGAGAGTCCAGTCTTCTGGGCCAATTATGCCTAAAACGATCCTTATACATCTGAACTATTGTCAGGAGAAAGAGCAAAAGAGCCAGATGAAACATTACAGCAGTTGAGAGCCAGTAGCTCTGGGGAATGTAATCTCCTGGATGGTTTCGTGTGTGTGTGTGTGTGTGTGTGTGTGTGTGTGTGTGTGTGTGTGTAACTCCTTGGTTAGGTATGTTTGGAAAGAGTCTTATGACTTGGTTGCAAATGATCTGAGGTTTTAAGGAAAAAGGCACTGATTTGTTTTGTAATTTCTATTGGAGAAAGTGCATCAAATGACTGGGTAATAGAGAGAACCCTGATATCCCAAACAATACTCTCTGGTCCTTTTTAATTCTTTCAGGTATGCCTATGACAGAGAAACCCTTGCAGTCCAAGGTCACAGAATAGGAATAGGATAGGAATTCTATAAGGAAATGTGCAACGTTGTCCCACTAGAACACTTCAGAGTGTTCTACATGACCACCCCCCAAAAAATTGCTTTAGGGCATATAAAGCTGTCTGCAAATAATAATGGCTCATAGTCAAGAACACAACATCCAGTATATACAACCTTCTTGAGCTTGCTAAATAAAATAAGCTAAATGTGATTTGGTGTGATAACAGTTATTGATCTAATATATATTACCCAACTACCTGCAATCAACCTGTTGAATTAGAGACAGTTCCTCCTCCCAATGACTGTATTAATATCTCCTGCAATGAGTAGATAAATAAGTGAATGACTGGTAAATAAAATAACCAAACCATCATTCAATTTTTGATGTAACTGCAAAATAAATCTGAAAAATGCCAAAAATAAATCACTCTTTAATGTGGACCTTGTGGAAATGAAACCCATTCCTCTTCCTGAGTTGTGAAAAACATGCATTAAGGCAAAAGAATTCTAGTCACTGACTTTTAGATCTGGAAAGGATTGTGAACAGCCCTCTCATTTTACTGATGAGGGTATGAGGCACACGATGACGTGCCTGAGTTTACACCATGAATAAGTGACAGTGCTGATTTTTAAACCCATTTCCTCTGATTTCTAGTCTGGTTCCTTGTTATTCCACATTGTTATATTAAGCAATAAAAATGCACTTGTGGCAGAGAAAAATAAACAAGTTTATGTAGAGTCTTCCTCATGACTTAAATAACCTTATAATATAACCCAATACCATCACAGCAAAACAATGTGGATGTCCTACAAAGTAATTATAATGTGACTTTAACCTGTAGCAACCTTTCAGTCAACAGTTCAGTCTTTCAACCACTATTGTCTAAGAAAGACAACTTGGAGATGACAGGGTGGCTGCCTTAAAACGTTTTTAATTACACTCCTGTGAAAGGGGATTATGCTTACTCAGAGGAGAACCAGGACAAATTGAGCAAATTCACAAGGAAGGAAATTTCAATTCAATATAAGAAAGAACTTTCAAACAATGAATCTTGAAAAATAGAAAAGAACACTTTATGGGGGTAGTAAGCCCACCATCACTAGAAGCATTCAAGCAGAGACTTGAATGTCAGAAGTGAGGTGGAGGAAATTCATATGATCATAAAATCTCATTTGCAAGCGTTCTTAGAGACCCTCTAGTTAACCCCTAGCCCTAAAGCATAAGCTCCCTCTATAACATCTCCAACAAACAATCATTCAACTTCTGCTTAAAGATCTCAGCTGATAAGTAACTCATGATCACTGCAATTGTTAGAGAAATAAATTAAGCAAATTCTGGATTATCTTGGTTGTTCAACAAATGGCCCCTCTCTCTGAAGTCCCTCATAAGTCTAGACTACTATAAATTTATAATTTTAGGAGCTAAGACTATGATGCTTACAAGTGTCTTGGCCCAGTTCAAAAGGGAATGCCTTTCCTGATGCATAAAGTAAGGGTAAGTCAACTTCTTGTTTCAGGGGATGACAAGTAATTCAGGGCACAGAGAATTATTCCCTCTCAGAAAACTGTGGATTAAAATTTTTCATTGATAAAATCAGAACCAGTAAGGGATTGAGCTGCTATCTGGACTGAATGACCTCACTTTTTATGTAGCATGTGTTCCAAAACAGTTGTATGTAAGGTATATTTAAATCTCATTTTCCATTGATTACTCATAACTCTAAAGAAATAGTTCGCCAAGAGGAAAAAATAACTTAATTCAAAATAAGAGTCACATGTCAGATTCTATAACTCTGGGCCAATCGCTTTCCATCCCTGGATCTTATAATTTGCTCCTCTGCTTATAAATTGCTTGAATTGACCTGAATTAACTTTAAAGTCATTACCAGCTCTTTCACAGAACAAGGTCCTTTAATCCTAATCAGGGTGTACAAACAACACACTGGAAGCAGTTGATGCACAGTGGATAGAGCACTGGGTCTAGAGTCAGGAAAAGTCGAGTTCAAATTCAGTCTCAGACAGTTACTTGCTGTGTCACTTTGGGCAAGTCATTGCACTTCTGTCTGCCCCAGTTTCCTCAGCTGTAGAGTGGGGATAGGACTCACACCCACCTCCAAAGGTTAAGGATCAAATGAGAATATCGGCAAAGTGCTCAGCACAGTGCCTGGCACATAGTGAATGCTATATAAATGCTGTTGTTAATATTATTAACATTAGAAGCTGTATAGCTCTTGTTTGTATATTATTGTTTGCATATTGCCTCCCCCACTGGACTCCTTACAAGCAGAGACTGCTTTTGGTTTGTTTTTTCTTTGTATCTCTGGTCTTCAGGACAGTTCCTGGTTCTCTCTTAATAAATACATCTTGACTTGACTTGACTTGACTATGGTAAGGGGCTTGGAAATTATGTTAAAGGAAGAATAGTGGGTGGAAATGGAGATCCTTTGTAAACTTTTTGTTACAAAGCCCTTTATCAGAATAAAGGTTTGCTGCCTCTTTTGCTTTCCTAACTCATCCTTTCTCCTATCTCAGAATAAGGGTTTACTGTCTCTTTTGCTTTCATTGAGAGCAATGGAGAAGATTGCTGCTGAAAGCTTCTAGACAGCAGGCAGTGTCAACCCCCATCCCCTAATCCTAGCCCTAACCCTACATACACACACACACACACACACACACACACACACACACACACACATATACACACACTCACACACACTTGCATACAGTCCTTTTCTTATCAGTCAGCAAATAAGTCAGTGCACAATCTACCAAGTCTGTCATAGTCTTTGGCACATTTAAATCATTTCCTCTTTCTGCCCACATGAATTTTATCTTATGTAAACTGAATTCTACCTGCTTAGATTTTCCCTAAGAAATGAATTTCTAAGGCACATAAGGAGAGGAGAAAATCTGTACTTACTGTTCCCCAGACTTGGCATTTCATCTCCTCCCTTCCTGTCTTACCCAGGCTGGCAGCCATGCCTGGCATGCACTCTCTCCTCACCTCCTCCTCTTGGAATCCTGTGCTTCCTTCAAGGTTCAGATCAAGCACCAGCTCCCATAGGAAGCCTTCCTCGATATCCCAACTTGTTAATGTTCCCACTCTCAAAATGTCCTGTCTTTGTCTGCCTAGAGGTTGTTATTTCCAAATAGAAAACAAGCTCCTCAAGGACAGGAAAAGGACTTTTGTTTGTTTTCTTTGTAAACTCAGCACCCAGCCCTGTAACAAAAATAATAACGCCACTCGATTAATATCATTATATTAATATGGCATATTAAAGTCCTTTGATCCTCAAAACCATCCTACAAGGTCGGCGTTGTTATCTCCACTTTACACATAAGGAAATGGAGGTTAAAACAATTAAGTGACTTGCCCAAGGTCACACAGTTAATAAGAGTCTGAGGCAGAATTTAAACTCCAAACTTCCTAACTTCAGGTCCAGCACTGAAACACCTAGATGCTTAACGGGTCCATTGTGTATAATGCTAACAGGTAGTGCTCATATAGTAACTTCTAGTTTAAAAAGTACTTGATTTATGTTACTAGATAAAGAACAAAGAACTTAAGTCAGAAGACCTGATTTCTAGTCCTGAGTGCCTGGTAAATCCATCTCACTTCAATGAACGTTTATTAAACAACAGCTGTGTACAACATACACACTAGGCATTTGGAATACAAAGACAAAAATGAAAGTCACTGAGCCCCTCAACTTGTTACTTGTTGGTGACTTTAGGCAAGTTACCTAACCTCTGTGGGTCCTAGTTTTTTTCTCTGCAAGAAAGAAAAGACTAGAGTCCTTTCTAGTGCTTACCTCTTATCTTCTATATTCTAGCTCCAATAGATAGACAGATAGACAGACAGATAGATAGACAGATAGATAGATAGATAGACAGATAGGTAGGTAGGTATTTAGATAAAGAGATAGATAGAAATAGAAAGACATAAATGCATATATAGAGATATACACACATATGTATATGTGTGTATATATATATATATATATGTGTGTGTGTGTGTGTACGTGTGTGTGTGTGTATAGACAGATTCCTAACGTTTTTTGTGTGTCTAGATCCCACTGGTAGACTACAGGATTCTATGGACCCCTTCTCAAAATATCTATAAATGTGTAAAATACATGGGGTTCCAAAAGAAACCAATGATATTGAAATAGTTATCAAATATTTATTAAATAAGTTCATGGACCCCCAAGTTAAGAAGCCCTGCCCTAAAAACTGACATTCCCAAGGCCACATTCTAAAATCTCTCATTGCCTTACCATTCTGTACTCTACCATTCAAAATAAATTGAAATGAAAATAAGCTACGCTGTAATGATAATTAAAGTCAAAAAGAGAACCAATCCTGCAACAGTCTCATGTGGCATTCAAGAGGAGATGACAGTGCTGAATGAAGCCTCTAGAATTTAAGAGGTCAGAAAAGCAGTTATTCATCAAGGTTTTCTTGCAAGGATGATCATTTCAAGGCATTTAAAAACCGTGATCAGTTGCTTTGGTCAGTTAGAACCAGCTCTCAAGATACTGTCAGTAAGTCTAGAAGTTGAAGGATTCACTGTCAGACACAACACTCTCATCTCTAATATGTCTGAGTTGAGACCTAAAAATATTAGAAGGTAAAATAAAGGTAAATGAAGTTGGATTTGTGAAGACTTTACCCTCTGGTGTTCAGTCTCCTCCACCACCACCATCACTCCCTCTACACATACTTTCAAATGCCCAATAAGTTTTGTTTTTTGCTATCCAAAATTTGACACAAGCTATTTCCACAGGGACCATACCAAGGTTTCCCCAGTGTTCACTTTAGAAGCACCAATAATGGAATATTCCTTCTCTTGAAATCATGACCCTTACTTCACCCCCTATACAAACATGTGGAGCGCATGTGCACACACACACACACACACACACACACACACAAACTTAAACAAATTTCAAACTCCTGCAGATAGAGATCCCTTGTGAAACATCCAGCAAGCACCTGCCTATTTAGTATTCTGTTCAGAGACAACCATATCTCCAATAAGATCAATTTATAGGATTTATAGACTCTTATAATATGTTAACTAGGTTAGGCTATTCCACCCCTCCTTTTTACAGAAGAGGAATCTGTGGATCAGGAAGGAGAAATATCTTGTCTGGAGTCACCCAGATAGTGATTAAGTAGCTGAGAACTTGAACTCGGGTCTTCTTATAGTTAATCTGGTTCCATAATGCTATGCTATCTACGGGTATCAACAAGAATGTTCAAGTTGGTCACTAAAAGGTCCTTTATCTTTCTATATGATTGAAAAGTATCCAAGGTTGGCTTCTATTAGTCAAAGTCATTCAATATATATTAAGTGCCTACTATGTGCCAGATAATGTGCTAAATACTTGATTAAAAGTCAGTATACCTGATGCATTTCAGAGTTTACAAAGTATTTTACATACCTCACCTTATTTCTTCTTCACAACCACGCTGGTGTACAAGTGTCCCCATCCCTGTTTTACAAGTTAAGAAATCTGAGACTCATGAAGTTGAAGCAATTTGGCTGTGGTCACCTAGTAAAGTTATTTATTGGTAGTGTCAGAACTCAAACCCAAGCCTTGTGACTTCACATGCATCCTCTATGTGATTGTACCTTAAACAAAGGAAATGTAAGTAAGTGTTAACTTCGCGGACTAGAATATGGAAAAAGAAGAAATGTGTTCAGTTTATACATGCTATTAATCTGTAACTGGTTCACTCATTGAGGCTGTTTTGACAATTCTCTTTACTCACACTCATTCAATATATGTTAAATGTCTACTATACACAACAGCCTATACTGAATTAATACTGAGAAAAAGTATGAGGAGAAAGAAAAACAATTCCTAACTCCACTGGATATAATAAGACATAACAAAAACTCAAAAATTAGCATGTAAAGGGGAAACAAAATCCTCTCAGATAAGATGAGAGACATACTACTTTCCAGAGGGAAATCAAAGGCTTCATGGAGGTAGTGACATATGAAGCATGGGATATGATAACTTTGGAGATGATGAGGGAAAACATTCCAGGAATGAGGGATAGTGCAACCAAAGGTTCAGAAGTAAAAAGACACATCTTGGAAAACAGTGATGCCAAAAGACAGAGTGCCATTCACCTCTAAATCCAGGATCCCATGATGCTTAGATCAAAAAGGTTTTCAGTTAACTCCTAATTCATTCCGATTTTTGAGAGAAAGCATTCCTGTCTCTTTATATAAGCCCAGTGATTTTTCGATGTATGCAGATAATCTCATGTCCCTCATAAATGGTGCCATAAACTCACTTTCCTTTATCACCCATAAAATGTATTAAACAGCAAAATTACCACCAAGAGCCTCTTGAGAGAAACCTCTCTATGAATAGTGAAGTTTATGTTTGGGGAGGGGAGGAAAGGTATGGGAACAGACTGAAGCTTCTGACCAAGATTTCTGCATATTGAATGTCTAACAGGATTGGCCAAAATAAAAAATATTCGAAGAAGGGCTGCAAGATTTTACATCCTTTCTGAATCTTCTAAAAGTAGCAAAGAACCAAACTTTAACCAAGTGTCAGCATTCTGAGTAGACACAGCAAGATGTAGGGTTAAGAACCCAAGACTTGGAGTCATCAGGTGGGTTGCAAATTCCAGCTAATTTATTACTGTATATTTTGAGTCTTCCCTTATGTTGTGCTATTCACATATCAATGCTTTTATTTCTTTTCTTATTTTGTATTTAAGTTCTAATATTTATGTTTATAATATATCTCTTTATTTTTATTGTGTATTTAAGTTTAAAATAGATTAATTTCAAAAAACCCAAATTCCAATTATACCACTTATTAGCTGTATGACTTTGGGCAGTTAAGCTGCACTCTCTGGCTTCAGTTTCTTCATCTTTAAAATAACTAGATTCAACTAGATGATTTCTAAGGACCCTTCTAACTCCAACACACTTCCACTCTATGGGAACAAATGTTGATCATTTTATTCTATAAAGCAATCAATGAAAATGAGTGAAGTCCAGCCTACATTTTCTGCCTTTAATTGGTTCAGGAATTAGAAATTAACTGGAGGATTTATTCACAAGTATAAGAGGGAGGTACGTCAGTAATTCTAGGCATGATAAGATGCAAAGGACGCCTATTAACATCAAGGAGAAACAAAATCTAGGAGATCCTGAAATCAAATGATTGACCCACCACAGAATAATGGACTGGGAGCTAAGAGGCTTGGATTCTAGTCTAACTGGTTTCAACATCTTAGGTAAGTCATTTGACTGCTCTAGTTTTCAATTTCATCAGCCAAAAGCTCAAGTGGGGAAAGGATGTGTGTGAGTCTGTGCATAATAGGATTAGATAATCTCTAGCATCTTTCCTTACTCTAAAATTCTCATTGTCTGCACATGAGCCAAAGGAAGAGTAAATCAAACCACAGAAGATCAGAGGCTCTTTGATGCTTCCTGTCAACGACCCAATTCCAACAGAGTGAGATAAGTACTCACTCAGAAGTATTGGAAATCCATGTTCTGAATTGGGACT
Source organism: Potorous gilbertii (assembly GCA_028658325.1). Taxonomy (NCBI): domain Eukaryota; kingdom Metazoa; phylum Chordata; class Mammalia; order Diprotodontia; family Potoroidae; genus Potorous; species Potorous gilbertii. Next base: position 3,901 of record JAQQSK010009950.1, on the reverse strand, counting down.
CAGGGCTCCACAGGTTGACAAGGTGTTAATTTATTAGGTAAGAAAACCTCACAACTAATGATAGGGGATGTACCAAGGGAGTCAGAAAGCAGATAAATGCATTTCTTGATTATTCTTAACAACTCATGTTTATATAGTACCTTAATGTTTACAAAAACACTATGGCATAGTTGGCAGAAGTATGATCATGCCTTTTTCCAAAAGATGAAGAAATGAATGTACAAAAATATTAAATTGCTTAGCCCAAAGTAACCCAGGTAATAAGTAACAGGGATGAGACTAGGACCCTGTATGGAATAGTGGCAAGTAGGCTTAAGTTGAAATCAGAGGACCTGGGTTCAAATTCTGGCTCTGCCACTTGTTATATCTTTGTAACATTGGGCAAAGATATCTATCTAGGGGGCACAGGGGATAAAGTATTGGGCTTGAATCAGGAATATTCCTTTTCCTGAGTTCAAATATGATCTCAGATACATACTAGTTGAGTGACCCTGGGCAAGTCACTTCACTCTGTTTGCCTCAGTTTCCTCATCTATAAAATGAGCCAGAGAAGGAGATGGCAAACCACTCCAGCATCTTTGCCAAGAAAATCCCAAATGGCATCATGAAGAGTGGGAAATGAACAAAAACATTGGGGAAGGAACTTAATTTCTCTGGATCTCAGTTTCCTGATCTGAAAATGAGGGAGGGTTGTACCAAATGACTTCTGAAGTCCCTTCATGTTGTAAAGCTATGATCCTGTAACTACATCCAGCATCCTTTCCATGACATAATTTCATGCTGAACTGTACTCTTTCAGATTTCTCCATCATGCCCCAGTTCTGATAAACTGCTTCTTCTTCTCCCTCTTTCCTTCTCTCTCCCCCTCTTCCCCTCTCCCCCTCTTCCCCTCTCCCCCTCTCTCCCTCTCTTCCTCCCTCCTTCTCTCTCCCTCCCTCCCTGTCTCTCTCTCTCACATACACACACACGCACACACATGTGCACACACACATGCACATGTACACATACATTTCAGATTTTACACTGGGCAGAGATATCTTTCATTTTGCTTGTCTTTGTATTCCCAGTACTTAGAACAGTACTTGGCACATAGTAAGTGCCTAATAAAGTCTTGTTGATTAACTCTATATCCTGTGATCCCACCTCTATGCCAGTCAATTGCAGCTTTACTGTGTCTACTATTGATCTCTTAAATGTGTTTTCATTCAGAATCATTATCTCTTCCTTGTCTTTTTTGTGAATAAGTACTCCTAACCCTGACATTGCCCATGTTCTTCCATGAGTCAGGTCAGGACTAGGATAGATGCTCATAAACTATCCAGACCTATAAGGAATGTGCATTTTCCCTCTCCAGGAAAACAAAGGCAAACAACTAGGATTGTGGTGGGATGGGAATGTGATCTTGTCATTTGTGAGACCCCAACGTAGTTGGCAGATTGATGTCTTAGCCCCATAACCTTTCACTTCAGGACCTAAATGTGATGCCAGATAGACAGTCTTCAGTAGTTCAGTGTTGACTGGGTTGGACAAATGTTTTCTTGTTTGCTCTAAAAGGAAATTAAGATGTAGTTTAACCGGGAGACACCTCACTTGTTAATAGAAGGTCTTTCTCTTCCAAATAACAAATGACTTTGCTCTTGGGTGGCCTGCCAAGCATGTGTCTGCTGTAGCTGAGATTTTACTCAGGACCACATCCCCATGAGTTATCACTAGTTTCATTAGATTAATGACTACTCAGCCACCAACAGTATAACAGATGGGCCATTTCCTTTTGTACTTGGGTTCAGTAGCAGTGAGAAGAGGCACACCTCTATTTGAACAGAAAGGAAGAATGAATGTAAGGCTAATATGAGGAAATCAATGGTTTCTTACTGGGTTTTGTAGAAGCAACAAGGAGTCAGATATCTGAAGTCCTAGCAACAGAAACTCAATACCACTATGTGGGCAATTCAAGTTTCTACCATTAGAACCCAGGAGTCAGTGGAAAATAATAGAAAGAGCTCCCGACAGGGTGTCAAAAGCCTTGAGTTCCAGTCCTAAGCCTATCATTCACCAAATAAATATGTGACCCTGGGAAAGTTATTTCACCCTCTCTGAATGGCAGTCAAAATCCGTTTAAAGGGAAATAACAATAGTACTTGCACTACTCACCTCATAGGACTACTGTAAGGAAAACACTACCCTCCAAAATATTATCTTTATGCACTTATTTTATATATACTTATAAACATACATATCATCTCCCCAAGTAGAATATAAGCTCCTTGAGTTTAGGAAATTGGGGGGTTTTTGTCTTCATATCCTCAGTGCCTAGTACATGATATGTAAGTACTATAATTAATTTATATATATACATATGTATGTATATATATAATTAATAATAACTTGCCCCCATGCCAAATCTTTATGTCTTAAGTCCTACAAAATGTTTTCCTCACAACAGCCCTTGTGAAGTAGGTCATATGAAAAGTTATTATTTTTTTTGCCAGAAGCCTAGCCAGGGAGGATCATAGACTTTAAATTAACATCAAGGGCAGGATTGGTGAGTGAAAAACAAGGTGATGTTTGGTTCTTGGAACTTCCTTGGAAGTTATCCTAGTGAGTCATAGAAGGTTTAAAAATAGGAGAGTGACATAACACCCTGCCACCGGAACCCTTCCCCTTTTTCTGATTGGAGAAGATGGAGAGTAAACACCAGAGAACTCTTCCCAGTTCCTCCACTTAAGAAGGGCACTCTGGACAACCATCTCATCACTTGCCACCCTGAAGCACTCCTCTGCTCTTCTCTTGCCCCTATACTAAGCACCTGCCTTATCCTTCCCCTCTGCTTTTTCTGTTTCTGCAGTGCTTAGTTAGCACAGTGCCTAGCACATAGTAGTGTTTAATAAATGTTTATTGACTGACTAGCATGATCACACTTAGCTATAGGAAGAACCATTTCTGTGTGTATTTTTGTACATTTTTCCCTGAAGGTATACATATAATGTCATCATGAATCATGCATGGCTTCATTCCCATCTGACTTAATATTCACAAGTCTTGGGCATTCATCAGTATAGGAGTTTTTACTGTTGGCTGCCTCCATGCTGTCTCTCACAGAAGATGATCCTACTGACCCCAAAGGACATTCACCTCAACTTGTCAGGGAATGTAGCACCAAAAACAATAGTAACCAACAACTGTAAATGAATTCCAGGAAAGCACCCTTCCACTGCACTGTTCTCTGACCTATCCGACTGTCAGCAGAGAATGACATATTTTCCACAAATAAAATGGTTTTCAAATGCCCTAATAATTTAGTGGCAGGTTAGAGGGCATCCAGGATGATGAGGTGACTCACTTTCATACCACTAAAAGAGCACTTGAAGGACTTAAGTGTGTGCTTACCCCAGAGAAGAGACTTACAGGAGGATCTGGTCATTACCTTGAGATATCTAAAGGGATGGCACATGAAATCGTTGTGAGGGCTCTCTCTCCTTCCTAGAATAATCACAGACAGCATATATATCCTCCCCTCTCCCTGCTAGTAGAACATAAGCTCCTTGAGGTCAGGGTCTGTTTTGCATTTTGCCTTTGTATCTCCAGCACCTAGGACAGAGCCTTGTTCATGATATATACGGCACATGTTTAAAAATACTTGCTGAACTATATAAGAGTGATAGCAATAATGAAGTGAATATCTGTATAGAACTTTGATATTTATAAAGCACTCTCCTCTCAACAGCCATCCTGGGGTATAGAGGTAAGCCAAGTATCACTGGTCCAATTTTATCCACAATGAAGAAACTACAGCTCAGAGAGGTTGTGATTTGCCCAGGGTCACACAGTCAAGAAGCGGGAGATCCATGATTCAAAGCCAAGTCTTTTGACCGCAAAGGCAGTGCTATCTGCCCTCTGCAGC
>JAQQSK010009949.1:0-12872 GCA_028658325.1 Potorous gilbertii | reverse complement strand
CTCTGTGCTCTCTGTCTCTGTGTATGTGTACATGTGTGTATGTGTGTGTGTGTGATCCCACCAACTACCCAGATACTGAAAAGTTTCAAGACTTACAAATATTGTCTTTCGTGTAGGAATGTAAACAGTTCAACTTTGGTAAGCCCCTTATGACTTCTCTTTGCTGTTTACTTCTTCTCATTCTTGTGTTTGGAAGTCAAATTTTCTTTTCAGCTCTGGTCTTTTCATCAAGAGTGCTTGAACGTCTTTTATTTGAATGAAACACCATTTTTTCCCCTGAAGTATTATACTCAGTTTTGCTGGGTAGGTGATTCTTGGTTTTAGTCCTAGTTCCTTTGACTTCTGGAACATCCTATTCCACACCCTTTGATCCTTTAATGTAGAAGCTGCTAGATCTTCTGTTATCCTGATTGTATTTCCACAATACTTGAATTGTTTCTTTCTACTTACTTGCAATATTTTCTCCTTGACATGGGAATTCTAGAATTTAGCCACAATGTTCCTCAATGTTCTTAGGAGTTTCTCTTTTTGGATCTCTTTCAGGCAGTGATTGGTGGATTCCTTGAATACTTATTTTGCCTCCTGGTTCTAGAATATCAGGGCACTTTTCCTTGATAATTTTATGAAAAATGATGTCTAGGTTCTTTTTTTGATCATGGCTTTCAGGTAGTGCCATAATTTTTGAATGGTCTCTCCTGGATCTATTTTCCAGGTCAGTTGTTTTTCCAATGAGATACTTCACATTATCTTCCATTTTTTTCATTCTTTTGTTTTTTTTTGTGATTTCTTGGTTTCCCATAAAGACATTAACTTCCATTTGTTCCATTCTATTTTTGAGAGAACTATTTTCTTCAGTGAGCTTTTGTACCTCCTTTTGATTTTGCTAATTCTGCTTTTTAAAGCATTCTTCTCCTCATTGGCTTTTTGAACCTCTTTTGCTAATTGAGTTAGCCTATTTGTCAAGGTGTTATATTCTTCACCATTTTTTTCGGTCTCCTTTAGCATGGTGTTGACCAACTTTTCATGCTTTTCTTGCATCTCTCTCATTTCTCTTCCCAGTTTTCCTTCCACCTCTCTCACTTGATTTTCAAAATCCTTTTTGAGCTCTTCCATAGCCTGAGCCCATTGAATATCTATTTTGGATGTTTGAGATACAGAAACCTTGACTTCTATGTCTTTCCCTGATGGTAAGCATTGTTCTTCCTCATCTGACAGGAAGAGAGGAAATATCTGTTCATAAAGAAAGTAACCTTCTATGGTCTTATTTTTTTCCCTTTTCTGGGCATTTTCCCAGCCAGTTACTTGACTTCTGAGAGTCCTCTCCACCCCCGCCTCACCTCTAGATCCGCCCAGCTAGTGCTTGGGTTCTGAGAATCAAATGCTGATCCTCAGCCTCAGGCTTTCAGCTGGGGCAGGGGTGCTATTCAGTGTGAGATTAAATTCAGGTGCCTAGGTGGGGGCCAGGGCTGCTATTCAGTGTGAGATTAAGTTCAGGGCTCAGGTGGGGGCTGGGCCACCACACAGGGCTCAGTTCCCTCAGGGGGTTTATGCAGAGACCTTCAATAATGGATCCAAGCTCCTGCCTGCTTTTGTAGCCCCTGTCTGCTGCTGCCTCTGCTGCTGTCTCCCAAGGGGGCCTAAGTTATGGAGACAACCTGCTCCCCTCTTCACCAATCAAACAGGCTCTCTGAATGACCTTTGCAACTGTAAGTGGAAGGTCCTGTGTGGGCTGCTGGAGATTCTGTCCCTGCAGCCTGCTTGGATCTGCTCCTCTCAGTGCTGTGTGGCCAAGGCAGGGTGGGGCTCTGCTCCAAGTCTGGTGTGCCATGGACCTTTGGATTCTGTTTTTCAGGTCTCTCTGGAACAGAAATCTTCTCCACTCCATTGCTGTGTGGCTTCTGCTGCTCCAGAATTTGTTGGGAGTTCTTCACATACATTTTATGGGCTGCGCATTAGGAGCTAGAATATGTGAATCTTTCTACTCTGCCATCTTGGCTCCTCCCTTCTGTTTGACTGATTCTTGATGTCTCATAGAGTCATTAGTTTCCACTTGCCAAATTCTAATTTTTAATTGATTGTTTTCTTCACTTAAATTTGCATCTCTCTTTCCATTTGTCCAATTGTTCTTTTATGCAGTTATTTTCTTCATTTAGGTTTTATGCTTCTTTTTTTCATTTGCCCAATTTTCCTTTTCAAGGAGCTGTCCTCTTCATTGAGTTATTTTTTCATATTTTTAAAGTCATTTTGTCAATTTTTCTTCTCCCTCACTAATTTTGTTTTTAAGTTCCATCTTGTGACCTTTCAAGAATGCTCTTTTGGCTTGAGACTAGTGCACGTTCTCTTCTGAGGATTCACATGGGAGTACAGTCTCAGTTTTAACCTCTTGTGTATTTATATTTTGGTCTTTATCCCCATAATAAGATTCTTTGGTCTTTTTATTTCTGGTTTGTTTCTTGCTCATGAAGAATTCCTTTTTCCTTCTTTGAAAGTGTATCTGTGCTTCTGGGGTATAGGAGGCTCTGCTCCACAGTTCTTTTGCTGAGAACTCGAGGTTTTGTGTGATGTGACCTCTGGTTCTTCCAGCTAGAAGCTAGAATGCTGCAACTTTCCTGAAACTGAGCTGGTTGGTGCGCCAAGGCAGAGGCCAGGTGAAATATTTCTGAGTTTCCTTGGAATTACCCTTAAGCTTGCTCCATGAGGTGTGTTGCAGGGGTGATCTGGGTGCAGGAGGTATCCTCCTCTGATCTAGAGCACAAGCAGTCTGAATGATTGGTGACCTCCCATCTTCACTGTGTTTTCCTAATTCACCTTGCTGTGCTCAGGCATGTCTGGTGTTGCACATAGGTGTTCCATCGCTGTGGAGTTCAGGACCTCCTCATTGTTCCTTGAGATGGGGCTGACAGCTCCAGTCCTGCACTGGTACCCTTCAGCCACAGCAAAAGTGTCCCTCCTTGAAGATTTTCCTAGCCTCTCTAGTTGAGGGACTGTTTACTCCTTCAGCTGATTCCAGTATTCCAGGAATTTTCCTGGGGAAACATTCTCTGGGTTTTTCAAGGTCAACAAGGGGAGATTATCAGTACTTACACATCACTCCATCATCTTGGTTCCAGAAATTCAATTAGGGGATTTACAAACATTTAATGTGCAGGCTGATATTCTCAGGAATATCAGCTGTTACCAGCTGTCCGACACTTCTCTCACTCAGTTTCACTTGAACCCTGTCCTATGCTGATATTTTTGAAAATTCACACTGCTGTATCTGATTCAGTCTGCATAGAGGCTCCAGCTTCACTTTGCTGTGGTGGCATCTGTACTGGCGTGGTGGCAATCAAATTAGTGTCTTTTGCTGTTTTTGTTTTGCTAAAAGTGTTAATAATGGGATTAAGTGAATAATGGGATTAAGGTGGATATTTCCCTCCCATTGATGGGTCTGCCCCTTTGTGGGAAACTTGATCTGGGGAGATGTCGTGTAGGAGGGTCCCAAGTACCTTTTGCTTTTTCTATTCAGAAAGTTATGCCCTATGACTCTTAAAAGGTATAAATATTCTGAGGGTGAGATTTTACTTTCAGGCTTAGTTTTTGTAAGAAGTTTTGAGTGCCAGATGAGCACTCTTGGAAGCCACACTAAAGAGCTCCCCAGCTTTGAAAACACAGATGTCAGTGCTTCCTCTTTAGTAACTATATTCAGATAGTTGGACTGTCTGTTGAATTCAGTCAGAAGAAGTCACGTCTGTTTATCTTTGATTACTTTGGGGATTACTGACTAGAAGTGTTTGATTGGCTAGATGAGGACTCTTGGAAGCTGCTAAAAATTCCCCTGACTCTGAAAACCCAGATTCCGTGCTTCCTTCTCTGGTAACTATGGTCAGACAATCGGGATCCAATTGTCTTTTGAATTCTGGAAGAAGTCATATCTGCTGACTTTTTGATTTCTCTATATTTTCTTTGAAGTTCAGGGTACAGAATCCTCTGAATGAGGTGAATGATATATGTACTTGGTTAAAGAAATGATTCATGTGTTTGATTAAAGTGAATGTTAACCCCTTGAAAGTTGCTTTTCTTTTATGAAGGCATTTCTCAGAACCTTTGATAGCAGGTCTCCCTGTGTATGTTAGGTTGCTTACTATTACAGCTTGTACAGCCTATCTGCTCTGCCTCCCCCAGCCCTGTGTAACAGATCCTTCCTCTCTACCCTCTGCCTGTGGTGGGCTGGATATCTTCCACACTCTTTCTCTTAGTGAGTTCTACCACTCTCAAATTTGTTCAGATTCTCTTTTTAGAAGTAGCTGAAGGAATTTTTGATAGAGTTCACATGAGTCTGTGCTTTCATTTCGTCATCTTGGCTCTGCCTCCTCCTTGACAATTTCTTGAAAGATGATGCTTAGGCTATTTTTCAATCATGGTTTTAAGGTATTCCAATGTTTTCTAAATTATGTCTCACTGATTTATTTTCCAGGTCAGTTGTTTTTCCAATGAGATATCTCACATTTTCTTCTAGTTTCTCATTCTTTTGGCTTTGTTTAATTATTTTTTGATTTCTCATAAATCATTAGTTTACATTTATTCCATTCTAATTTTTAAGTAATTATTTTCTTTAATGAGGTTTTAGACCTCTCTTTCCATTTGGTCAATTCTACTTTTTAACCTATTCTTTTCTTCATTGCTTTTTTGGACTTCTTTTTATCATTGGACTTAGTCTGCATTTTTTAGGTGCTATTTTCCTTTCTTTCTTTTGTGATACATTCTTAACTTTCTTTGGAATTTGAAATATGAAATATATTTCTTTGGAATTGTCATCAAAAATATATGCCTTGGTGGTAAACCGACAAATGGATCAATGACAGAAGTTGTTTCGAGTATTTTGATAATATAAAGAATCTGATTCTCAGAGCTTCTATTTCTTCTTCATCTTACTTGGTTCCAGACCTACCTTGGGTAGAATTGTGGTTACAGGATGTTTTTTACCCCATCACAGAAATACTGCACCTACAACCTCAGCACTTTATCCCCACTTCTCTCCCTTATGATTCACCAACTCCAAAGTAAGCGTTCAAAGGATCAATACTAATTATGCCATCTCTACTTATAAGTAACCAAAATATCTACAGTTTTTTTTTCAGCATTTTAGATTCTACAGTTTAAGGACTCCGACTTGGCTATTCAGCTCCTTGACAGTAAAAATGGACATCTCCTAAAGTAGGGTTCAGCAATTCCTCCTCTTCTTATAGAATACTTTGTAAGTTTCTAAATATTCTGTCGATACCGAGAGGAAATGAAAATCTTCACAAATTATGATGAAAATTGATACTGGATAAGGAAATATTCTATTTAAGAGTACAAAACACTTAAAAAACGATTTTGTACACATTTCAAGTATAACATTTCATACTTGAAACTTTTACACCCAATACCCAAGCCAAGTGCCAACAAGGACACAACAAGCACACAATATTTGTTGATTGATTGTTTTTTAAAAAAATCTAATACCCACTAAAAGAAAAAGCTATAACATTGTTTTTGGAATATGTTTAAGTATGTAATTTAGGTATAATGCATTAGAAGATTTTATTCTCTGTGATATAAACACCAGTGTGCACAGAGTTGACATAATCTTTTTACTTTACAAAAAAAAGAATGGATGGAAACATTTACAAATCCTTCAGTAGTTAGTTTTTTTTTTTTTAAGTCATAAATGAAATCAGCAATTGTGTCCACTTGTCATCTGTGAATACTACATGAGCTAGTATTACCTAGGAATTTACACTTGACTAGGTACTGAAATTTACCTAGGTCAGTTCCTCATTCTTTAAAAATAAACAGTAGTGATAACTTAGACCGCTGTGGCTTTTATATAACTTAAAACAATTTGCGAAAAGTAAATGCTTGCTTCCTTATTATGAAACAAGAATACTTTCTTGTCATCATCCAGTATCAAAAATATTTCACAGTTTGGTTTACCTTTATCTAAGGGTAAAATTAATCCCTCCTACACTTAGATGAATTTTTTGGGATTCTGTAGCTCCAAAAGCAAGTATGTCTAAATTTAGACTGAGTCTATAGGGGCAGAGTATCCATAGCCAGGTGCTAATACAAAAGAAGTCAGCATACTGGCTGAAGTCCACGTGTTAACAAAAAAAGATTAATATAAAATGTTCACCAACATCATTCTTAGAAATTCTGCCACAGTTCTGCGTAGCGAGAGACCTGATTGGTTCTTGAGTCTTTATCATATTCGCTACGAAGAAGCGAACATCAATAGATCTCTGTTCGGTGGGGGTGGCTCCGCAGTGCTCGGGCCATGGGGGGCCGGCCCAGGGCCTTCCACGCCCCTGGCTCCCCCGCAGCAGCAGGGCCATGGCCGGGCCCACTCTTGTCCTCCCTCAGCCGGCGGAGGCGGCACGTCCCGAGTTTGTTTCAGTCCGTGTGTCCACACGGGGCATTGTCTGCTATTTTCTTCAGTATTTTTATGTCTTCTTTGCCAAGCTGTTGACTCATGTTTCATGATGTTTTGCATCACTTATTTCTCTTCCCAACTTTTCCTCTACTTCTCCTGCTTGATTTCCAAGTCCTTTTTGGCCTTTTACATGGCCTGAGAACAATTCATATTTTTCTTGGAGGCGATGGCTATAGGAGTTTCGACTTTGTTGTCTTCTTCTAAGTGTGAGTGTTGCTCTTCCTTGTCACCATAATAAGTCAGAGTTATTCTTTGTGTTCTTTGCTCACTTCCCCAAGCTATCACTTGACTTTTTAACTCTTTGTTAAGGTTGAACTCTGCTTCCTGGGGGGCAAACTGTCCCAAGCTTTAGGGGTGTATCAGTAAGCAACCCAACATACACAGGGGGCACTGCTCTGACAGGTTCTTAAATCTCCATTTATAAAAGGAAAGGCAATTTTTGAGGGGTTAATAATCCCTTTAATCAAGCACATGTATCATTCACTTAATTCAGGGGAAAAAGCACCCTGAACTTCAGAGCAAATACAGAGAAATCTAAATCAACAAACTGTACTTTCAAACAGTCTGACATGCATCACAGATTGACAAATAACTGACTGACCATATATACATAGTTACCAGAGAGGGAAGCCCCAAAATCTGGGTTTTCAAAGCTTAACAGCTTCCCAGAGTCTCATCTGGTACATAAAACTTCTTCCAAAAACTAAGCCCCAAAACAAAACCTCAACCTCAGGGTACTTAAACACTTATTGGAGCCAAAAGGTGTCATAACCCTTGGGAACTGGTGCCTCATTAACAAAAGTTATGGACCTTCCTCAGAATCTTCCCAGGCCTATTAATTGGTAGGGAATATCTTCCTATTAAGAAGCAAAATTATATTAACAGCAAGCAAAAATGTATTACCAATACCAGGGGTTATGTGCAGGTATTATTTTAGAGGTACTTCTAGGAACCTGCAACTTATCAGTTCTTCCAAGATGGTTGTTATTGTGTTTGTCCTTCATTCTCAAAGAGGATCATGACAGCAAGATTATGACATGACTTGCAGTTGAATTTGATTTGAGTGAGAGAGGGACGTACAAAGTCGTAAGCCTCACTTTCTTCTCCTTTCCAAGGTAGTATGATCTAAGGAGAGGTATTTACTACTTTTCTGGCCTCTGCTCCAGGCTGTGAGTGACCACAAACACTCTTTTCTGCTCTGGTACTGTGAGAAGCTCCTCCCTCCAATGATGCCACAAACTCTGTTGTACTACTGATCCTCCTTGCCCTGGGACTGCCATCTATGACTGCAGCCTGAAAATGTTTCTATAATCTCCTTGTGATGAGTTGCTTTACCCCCTTACCATCTGTGGCCTGAGCACTCCAGAAGAAGCCACTGCTACCACTGCTGGCCATTCAGTCTTTCCCAAGGCCCACTCTTCTTTTGTTGTGACCAAGGTTGTACTGGCAGGGCTTTTATGGATTGTGCTCCATTCTCACCCAGGTGTGACAGATCTTTCCTGCTGACTTTCTAAGTAGTCTTTGGTGTCTGTTGGCTGAGAGGACTGGAAAGTGTCAGTGGAGACAGTGATTCAGTCACCTGAGTCTTGTTCCTCGTTCCCTGGGGCTTACCTGAAGTATACTCTTCACTACATTGTACTTCTCTCTCTCTCTGGTGTAATAAACCTCTCCTGATGATCCTCCAAGTTATCTCGGGCTAGAAATATCTTTTATTTTATCTTTTTATGGCTCTGTGGTTCTTGAATTTGTTTAGAGTCATTTTTGAACATATTTGAGGGATTTGGGGGAGAACTCAGGAGAGTCCCTGCCTTTACTTTACATCTTGGCCCCCTTCTCACTCACTTTGTAGTCTGACTTCTGACCTAATTGTTCAACTGAAACTATTGTATCTGAAATTCTTAAAGTTTTGTGAGTGTGTTATGGGCTCCTTTGGCAGTCTGGTGAAGATTATGGGCCACTTTTCACAATAATGTTTTTAATGCCTAAAATGGATAGGATTACAAAGGAAACATATATATATATATAATTTATTATACACTTATTATTATAAATGTATTATATATGCATTTATTATTATAAATGTATTATATCTTATATTTATATTTATTTATTATTTATTATTACATTTATTATTATAAATGTATTATATATGCATTTATAGATGGGAAGATTTCAATGATGTGCTATCTAGTGGCAGGTTTAATAATTACAATAATTTGAAATTGATGAGAGTAAATAATTTTTGAGCTATCTATAACAAATGTAATACAAAAATATCTGTGATAGCTATTGGTGACCAAGTTATAGATCTTACTACTACCATGGATTATTATCTATAGTCATAATTCATGAAAATGCTGATTTAAGTTAGAAGTCAGTCACAATGGCACTTTGGTTATGCATCCAGAACCATGGACCTTCCAAAATCTGTCCATGGACTCCAGGTTACGAGATCCAGTTCTAAAGTTACCAATAATCTCTGAAGTGCCCTCTTCTCAATCTTCATCTTTCTTAACATCTCTAGAACATGTGACTCTGTTGATAATTTCCTGTACATAACATCCATTCTGTGCTTTTGTGTTATTGTTCTCCCTTGGTTTTCCTCCTACCTGTCTGTGCATTCTTAATCTCTTTTGATAGATTATGAATCACATTTTGTCTTTGACCTGTGGTTGTACTTCAAATTTCTTTCTTGAGTTGTCCTCTTTTTTTATGCTCTACAGGTTCTTATCCTCTCTGAGGAATTTAATTTTCATGCCTATGAAAAACAAATATCTGTTGACTCTCAGATATGTCCATCTTCATAGAGAAAATAATGATAAAGAAGTGCTCTGTGATAGTCTCTCCCTCATAAATTGCTTAGGAGACATTTTAAGTTGGTTGTGCAATAGGTATCACAATGGTCTCGGGCCATGGAAGAACTCAAAAAGGAGTTTGAAAATCAAGTAAGAGAGATGGAGAAAAAATTGGGAAGACAAATGAGAGAGATGCAAGAAAATCATGAAAAGTGAATCAACAGCATGCTGAAGAAAATAACACCTTTACAAATAGGCTAACACAATTAGAGAAGAATGCTTTAAAAAACAGAATTTAGCCAAATGAGAAAAGAGGTTCAAAAGTTCACTGAAGGGTTCTTTAAAAATTAGAATGGAATGGATGGAAGGTATGCTTTATGAGAAATCAGGAAATCACAAAACAAAACCAAAATAATGAAAAATGGAAGAAAATGTAAAATATCTCATTGGAAAAATAACTGACCTGCACAATTGATCCAGCAGAGACAATTTAAAAATTATGGGACTACTGGAAAACCATGATCAAAAAACAGCTTAGACATCACCTTTCATAATATTACCAAGGAAAACTGCTCTGATATGCTGGAACCAGAAGGCAAAAAAAATGTTGAAAGAACATACCAATCACCGCCTGAAAGAGATCTGAAAAGAGAAACTTCTAGGAATATTGTAGCCAACTTCCAGAGTTTCCAGGTCAAGGGGAAAATATTGCAAACAATTGCAAGAAACAATTCAAGTATCGTGAAAAGATAATCAGGATAACAAGGTCTAGAATCTTCTACGTTAAGGAATTGAAGGACATGGGATATGATATTTCAGAAGTCAAATGAACTAGGATAAAACCAAGAATCACCTACCTAGGAAAACTGAGTATAATACTTTAGGGGGAAAATGGTCATTCAATGAAATAGAGGACTTTCAAGCATTCTTAATGAAAAGACCACAGCTGAATACAAAATTTGCCTTTCAAAGACAAGAATCAAGAGAAGCATGAAAAGGAAAACAGGAAAGAGAAATCATAAGGTATTTACTAAAGTTGAACTGTTTACATTCATACACGGAAAGATAATATTTGTAATTCTTGAAACTTTTCTTAGCATTTGGGTATTTGGTGGGATTATACACACACATATATCTATATCTATCTATATGTGTGTGTGTATACATGTTATATATATATGTATACACACATACATATGTATATATGTGTATATATATATATATATATATATATATATACATATATATATGGAGAGAGAGAGAGAGAGCGCGATAGAGACAGAGAGAGATGGAGAGCACAGAATGAGTTGAATAGGAAGGGATCATATCTAAAAATTAAAATTAAGGTGTGAGAGAGAAATATATTGGGAGGAGAAAGAGAAAAATGGAATGGGGCAACTTATCTGTCATAAAAGAGGCAAGAAAAAACTTTTTCAATGGAGGGGAAAAGGGGGGAGGTGAGAGGGAAAAAGTAAAGGTTATTCTCATCACATTTGGCTCAAGGAAGGAATAAGATGCACACTCAATTTGGTATGAAAACCTGTCTTACACTTCAGGAAAGTAGGGGAGAAGAGGATAAGCAGAGTGGGGGGATGATGGAAGGGTGGGCAAATGGGAGAAGGGTGCAATTAGAAGTAAACACTCTTAGGGGGGACAAGGTCAAAAGAAAGAATAAAAAAGATAGGGCAGGATAGGATGGAAGGAAACACAGTTAGTCTTACACAGCATGACTATTATGGAAGTCATTTGCAGAACTACACATGTAGAGCCTATATTGAATTGTTTACCTCCTCAGTGGGAATAGGTGGGGAGGAAGGGAGGAAGAGATGTTGGAACTCAAAGTTTTAGGAACAAATGTTGAGAATTGTTTTTGTGTATAACTGGGAAATAAGAAATACAGGTAATGGGGTATAGAAATTTATCTTGCCCTACGGGACAAAAGAGAAGATGGGGATAAGGGAAGGGAGAGTTTTTAGAGGGTAGGGCAGATTGGTGGAAGGGGTAAGCAGAATGCTTGACGTTTTGGTTTGGGGGGAGGGAGAGAAAATTTGGAACTCAAAATTTTGTGGAAATTAATGTTGAAAACTTAAAATATATAAGCAAATAATTAATTTAAAAAAGAAAACTTCAATATAGGATGTGTGTAGTCATGCAAAACACTTACATAACAATCATGTTGTGAAAGAATAAACATATATCCCTCTATTTTGTCCTGTTCTCCATTTATTCTATTCTCTCCTTTGACCTGTCCCTCCTCGAAAGAGTTTGTGTCTGATTCCTCTTTTCCCCAGTCTGACATGCCTTCCATTATTGCACCTTTCCTATCCCTCCCCCCCATTCCCACTTTCCTGTAGGGTAAGATAGATTTCCATGCCCATTTGAGTGTGCATATTATTTCTTCCTTAAATGAGATCTGATGAGAGTAAGCTTCACTATTCCCTCTCACCTCCCCTCTCTTTCCCACCATTATAAAAGCTCTTTCTTGCTTTGTTTATGTGAGATGAATTACTATATTCTATCTCTCCCTTTCTCTTTCTCTCATTACATTTCTCTTAACACTTAGTTTTATTTTTTAGATATCATCCCTTCATATTAAGTTCACCTTGCATTCTCTCTCTGTATATATGTGTGTATGTATACACATATATATATATATGTGTATGTGTATGTATGTATGTACGTACATGCTACTTCCAACTATATGGTAACAGAGAAAAGTTATTTCCTCCAACTACCCTAATATTGAGAAAGGTTTCATGAGTTCCAAATATCATCTTTCCATGTAGGAATGTAATCAGTTCAACTTTAATTAAAGTCCTTTTTGATTTTTCTTTCTAGTTCACCTTTCCGTGGTTTTCTTGAATCTTGTATTTGAAAGTAAAATTTTCTATTCAACTCTAGTCTTTTCATCAAGAATGCTTGGAAGTCTTCTAATTCATTCAAAATCCATTTTCCCCTGAAGGATTATACTTCCTTTTTCTGGGTAGGTGATTCTTTGTTTTAATGTTACCTCCTTTGTCCTCTGGAATATCATATTCCAAACCCTCCAATCCCTTAGGTTAGAAGCTGCTAAATCTTATGTTATCCTGATTGCTTCCACAATAATTAAATTGTTTTCTTCTGGCTGCTAGTAATATGTTCTTCTTGACCTTGGGTAAAGATAATTTAAGTGGGAAGATATTTTTCATTCATTCATAGATCCATGTGACCTACCTGGGTCACATGGAAGTCTGAGTCACATAGAACCTACAGTGAAAGAAGTTTGCTAAACAGGTAGAAAAGGAAGGGTGGAGCAGGAAGAGTGGAACAGGAAGAGTCAGAGCTGGAGGAGAGCTGACAGAAAATTTCGTCAGAGAGTAGTCAGAACTAACAAAGATGCAGGCAAGCAAACAAGCTAGCATAAGTAAGAGAACCTGCCTGTGATTATTTAAGAGAGCTGATTTGTGGGAAGAGTAACAGGGGGAAAGCTTGGGCATGGTGTTGTCCTTTGTATTGTTATTGTGTATGAATTTTTGTTGCTATTATAGATTTGGCTATCTGGTGTCTGAATAGATGTTTTGGTTCTGTCTTCCATATGGAGAGTCTCTTATATTTCACAATTCAGAATTCTGCTGGTGTACTCA